>CAUYPK010101291.1:0-22195 GCA_963574355.1 Loris lydekkerianus | reverse complement strand
CAGGCAGCTCTGGGGCAGCTCCGCAGTGCTGAATGGCTGCTCGGAACCTGGCGCGCACCTGGGGAGGCTGAGAAAGTACTCAAGCCAGAGACTTAGCCCTGGAAATTCTGCCTTCCTTTGTCTGGGATGCATGCTATGTATCATCTTTCTAAGCTTCCCAGGTGATTTTAACATTTCCAGGTGTGCAGCCAAGGTTAAGAATCACAGTTGTACTGGCCAGTAGCAATGTCTACCTGTGTCCTGGGTCTGAGGGCTGCCACCTCTCTGTCCTCACTGTATAGAGCTGAGCTACGGAGATGCTGGGTGCAGCCAGAAGATTTTCCTACTTAGACTAAACTTTCCAGACAGTCTAGGACTCAGACAGGCATGGGGAGCAGAGAAGGGATGAGTGAGGGAATGAAATGACCAATGGTGAGATAACAAGATGCCAACTCCTGTCCCATGAAGCATAATGAGGGCACTGCTCTGTCCTCAGCCTGGCGCCCCCAGGGAAAGGCTGAGCCCCTAGCATTGCATGGCTATGCAGAGACTGGGCAGACACTTCCTGTGGCACACCCTGTGGCAAGCAGCACCTGCTGCTCCCTTTCCTGACATCTCTGTGCTTGCTAAAGAGCCCCCTTGAGCAGGAACCAGGCACAGGGCTGACAGTTCCAGCCCCAACATCCTGCTAATCTCGCTTCTCCCTTCCTATGCCTACTCAAGTTGCTTTCCCCATTGACGATGATGACAAGATCGTCGGGGGCTACACCTGTGCGGAGAATTCAGTCCCCTACCAGGTGTCTCTGAACTCCGGCTACCATTTCTGTGGAGGCTCCCTTATCAATGACCAGTGGGTGGTGTCAGCAGCTCATTGCTACAAGTCGTAAGTGCTGGGCCCCTGTTTGCAAAGTCCACAGCTCAGGTAACTTCAGAGCACAGAGGCTGCCAGGTCAGGAGAGATGGAGGGGAATAGTTATGGAGGAGGGAAGCCAGTGGCAGTAGCTGCTGTGCAGAGCCAGGGGTGAAGAAGGGACCTCTGGGAAGCCTCCCACAACCAAACAATTCCATGCAACAACAATGGCTATGGGTCATAAAAGCAGACAGGCATTATTTGGGGTAGGTAAGGATCAGTGGGAAAGTATTTTTAGTCACTTGGCTGCACATTAAAAACACATAAGAGCTAACACACTGGGAGGCTGAGGCGGGTTGATCCCTGAGCTAAGGAGTTTGAGACCAGCCTGAGCAAGGGTGACACCCCATCTCTAAAAAAAAAAAAAAAAAAAAAAATCTAGCCAGGCATTGTGGTAGGTGCCTGTGGTCTCAATTACTCAGCAAATTGAGGCAAGGGGATTGCTTAAGCCCAAGAGTTTGAGGTTGCTGTAAGCTATGGATTCATGGAACTTTACTGAGGGTAACAAACTGAGATTATGTCTCAAAACAAACAAGCAAAGAAAGAAAAACATAAAAAACAGAAGGAAAAAATAAGTCATGCCTGGGTCTTATCCCAGGGCCATTAACTCATAATATTCATGAAGAGGCTGTGAACATGGGTGTTTCATGCTTTCTATATCTGGAATTCTACAGTGCAGACAGAGCTGACAACCACTGCCTGCATGGAAGGTTCTCAAGCCAGAGAGTGTATCAGAGCCACCCAGGGGGCTTGTTAAAACAAATCTCAGGGTCCCATCCTCAAAGTCCTATGGAGGAGGCTGGGGAAGAACCAAGATTTGTATTTCTAACAAGTTCCCAGGTGACACTTGCAGGTCCTGGGCCACACTGGGAGGGCTCTAGATGTGATCATGCAGAAAGAGGGTGCTCAGCAGGCCGAGAAGAGAGGTAGGAGAAGCCAATCTGTAGGGAGCAAGGGCAGAAATAAAAAACGTCTGGGAAGCTTCAAGCGTCTCTTCTAATCCCATAGCACTGGGTGCCCAAGGGGGTGTGGGAAAGGAGACTGGGGACGCAGGTAGAGGGGCAGCCCCAAATGGATCCCTTCACTCATCACACCCTACCAGCTCCCACCACTGACCCAGGTCTCACACCTGTACTGACACCAGGGTGCTGTCACACACCCCACCCTGAGCAGAGCAGTGAGCAGGAGAACTCTGGGGACAGCAGGCAGGGGGCATCAGGCCTTCAGAACACCTCCCATCCCTACAGTCGCATCCAAGTGAGGCTGGGAGAGCACAACATTGAAGTCGTGGAAGGGAATGAACAGTTCATCAACTCGGCCAAGGTCATCCGCCACCCCAAGTACAACAGCTGGACCATCGACAATGACATCATGTTGATCAAGCTGGCCTCGCCTGCCACGATCAGCACCCGGGTAGCCTCCATATCCCTGCCCAGTGCCTGTGCGCCCGCCGGCACTGAGTGCCTCATCTCTGGCTGGGGCAACACCCTGAGCAATGGGGGTAAGTCCAGATCCTCTGCCCTCCCAGCACCCTCTGTCTTCATGTTCTCCAGAAACAAGCACACTCCTGAACTGGAGCCCTTTTACTTCCAGGCTGAAAATACATTTCTAGTGTCCACTACACACAAGGTTCCAGATCAGGTGCCTAAGAGATGCAAGGTCTAGAGCAAGTGGCTTCTAGAATCCAGAGAGACAACAAATTGTCACCTTGCCATGATCTTGTCTGGGGTTAGGGGGGTCCACGATGGCCATGATAGGAACTGAAACTTATAGTCAGTCCCTCCTTGTTTCTCACTCTGGCTTGTGTTTCAGGGGCCTTTCCTGTAGCAGGCCTCAGGGTCAGCAGTAGGTAACTGTCTCCCCCACTCTGGCCTGAGTTAATTTCTCCTTTCTTTGATCTCTTCCTGATTTCTCAAAGTCAACTACCCAGACCTGCTGCAGTGCCTGAATGCCCCCCTGCTGAGTGACGCTGAGTGCAAGGCCTCCTACCCTGGGGAGATCACCAGCAACATGATCTGTGCCGGCTTCCTTGAGGGTGGCAAGGATTCCTGCCAGGTGATTTGACCCCTTTCCACTGTGAGAAACCACCCATAGGCCAGTGGCACCTGGGAGCCAGATTTGAACACTCAAGTTTTTGGGGCTGAGAAAGCTCCATGCAGTGGCCCCTAGAGAAGTGAGAAAGGCTTGTCTGGTTCAAGTGCTGTCTCCTTAGTAAGAATAGGAGATGGGCCATGAAGACAGGGGTGTGGAGCACATAGCTGACTGGAGAGTGGCCTTTTAAGGTTCAGAGTAAGTGTAGCTATCTATATTTCTCTGCATCTTTGTCTTCATACACCTTGTCCTTTCTTCTTCCCAGGGTGACTCTGGTGGCCCTGTGGCCTGCAATGGAGAGCTCCAGGGAATCGTCTCCTGGGGCTATGGCTGTGCCCAGAAGGACAGGCCTGGAGTCTACACCAAGGTGTGCAACTATGTGGACTGGATTCAGGAAACCATAGCTGCCAATAGCTAAAGGTCCCCCTGTCCCTCCATGGTGACTATGCCAATAAAGATGTGACTTTGTTCTCACTGCCAGAGTCCATGCCTGTTCACTCCAGCTCCCTCGCTCTGAGGCCAGACTGGGCTCTGCGTCCGGGGGGCCCAGCTCATCTCTCACGCTGAATTAGCCACATATAAAGAGATGCTAATAACCAGAAAGATAATAAGCTAGGTCATGGGGGACTGTTTTCTAGAGAAAAGGGAGATGGTGTGAAAGAAGTTTCTTGATCTCGGGACTTCTGTGGCTCTTGAATGTGCCCCCATGTGCACAGGTTGACTTGGGTGTGTAGCATCTTACTGCTTCCTTTGCCTATGCTGGATCCTCTTTGCACCCAGATGCCCAGAGCAGAGAAGCCCCAGCACTGGTGGCCTTGGCTTCTCCGAGTCCCTTTCGCATGTGCCTGTGCTAGCCTTGCTCATGTTCCCTCTTGGTAACAGATGGCCTGTGTAGAGAAGGGCTCATTGTCCTTCTGCCCGATGTGGTCCTCAGGTGTCTGGAGGGGAGAAGAGAAACCCTGGGTCTTCATCTCTTATGTTTCTGGGAAATCTGCCCTTTGTTCAACCCACATTATAATACCAGCGTGTACACCCCATCCCTAGAGCTTTATGGACATTTTCACATTCAGTTTTCTCTCCCCTCTGGGGTGAGTTATTATTCCAGCAGCACAGATAAAAATAGCAGGTTCAGGAACCTTGGGAGTTTACCACATGCCACACCCAGCAGATGGTCCAGCTGGGGTTAGGCTCCAAAGCCCATGCTCTGTCTGCCCTGTCTCACACCCTGCTATGACTATGGACTGAGGGATGATAAGTCCGTTAGCTCTCATCTTCAGCATCTCTCTTGTGCGCCATCACTGGCATCCCACCTCCCATGCCTCCAGAGGGGCTCCTCCCAAAGACATCCTCCTCGTGGCATGACTGAATTACTTCCTGGGGAAGTGTAAGAGTCTCCAGGCTTTATTCCTACCCACAGGTCCTGCCTAGGGGCTCTCCACACCTCTCTAGACCACTGCCCTCTGTTGCTCAGAGTTCCCGTGGGCCAGCCAGCAAGCCCAGCACCCAGGCCCATCTCTGTACAACCTTCATCCTCCACTTCATCCTCCTCAGAAACGCCATTCCAGACTCTTCCTCCTCCCTCATCACTCTGCTGGCCCCAATGGCTCTGCGCCCTGGGGTCAGGGGGTCCTGCCTGTTTCTGTCCTAGCCACGCTCATGCCACATAGGAGCAACCTCTGTGTCCATCTTGTCATTGTCATTCCACTGTGACCCCTCTTGGGGGAAATCTTGTCTTCCTCACCCTGGTACCTCTAGTAATTAAACAATGCCTAGAATATAAGAAGCACCTAGCAATGGGAGAAATAAAACATGAAGTAGGAGTGGAGGGAAATGTACTGAGAAAAGAAAGAACCTTCTAGAAGAATGGTTCTTAAAGTGTTCCTTAGAGCAGCAGTCCCAGAATGACCTTGGAATTTGAGAGAAAAGCAAATAAGACCCCCCACACCTACTGACCCAGATGTTCTGGACAAACTGCATTTTGCAAGTCTTCCAGCTCATCCTGATGCATGCTAAGAATGAGAACCACCATGGCAGAGATTTTCCCTAGGCCAGTATTTTTGTGAAAATAGTACTAACTGACATTCTCACTGACTAAATCCAGGCACCAGCATAAATGTTTTTTTTTTCTTCTCCTTCTTCCTCTTCCTCTTCTTCTTCTTCTTCTTTTTTTTTTTTTTTTTTTTTTGAGACAGAACCTTAAGCTATGGCCCTGGGCAGAGTGCCATGGTGTCACAGCTCACAGCAACCTCCAAATCTTGGGCTTAGGCGATTCTCTCGCCTCAGCCTTCCCAGTAGCTGGGACTACAGACGCCCGCCACAACATCTGGCTATTTTTTGGTTGTAGTTGTCATTGTTTGGCAGGCCCAGGCTGGATTCGAACCCTCCCACTCTGGTGTATGTGGCTGGGACCTTAGCCGCTTGAGCTACAGGCGCAAAGACAAACAGGATAAATCTTCCCGTGTACTCTCTCCTTTGGTCTCACAACAACCCCTCAAGGTGCGTATTACTATTATTATTCTCATTCTATGGATAAGTAGGCTGAGAGTGTAGAAGGCCTGCTCTAGGTCTCATGCTCTTAGGACAGTGCCTGGTGAAAACCTGAGCATTGGGCCCCAGGAGAAGGGTTTCACTGGTCAGGTCCACCCAGGATGTGGGGGCACCTGCCAATTCCCTTCCCCTTCCTACTCCCGATCTTAAGAAAGGTGTGCTGCATGGTGGTTTCAGCTCAGCCTCCTCATGTTTGAGCTACTCCTTTTTAGCCTCTTCAGGTTTCAGTTCCACAACTGAGAACACTGAGAGAAAAATTTAGGGAGTCTATTAACATGCTTGAATGACTACAAGAATTGCACGTGACTAAAATGTAGTTTGCGGATCTTCTCAACACACACCCTGACAAAGGCACTCCCTGGTTCCTCCCTACATTAACCCAGGCAGCCTCTGCACGTTCTTCCCGCCCCTCAAGTGGCCAAGCTCAGGTTGGAGAGATATAGGTCCAAAATGTAAGGAAAGCTTGCCCCCTGCTGCCGACGTGTTGAATAACTCCAACCTGAGACTACCGAAAAGGTCTGGGTCCATGGAGGAATAGCGCATGCGCACTTGGATATAGTAAAACTGGCTCCGTGAGCATTGGGAGAAACTACGATGCCAAGACTGAGGCACATTATTATTTGTAAGGCCAGTAAGGAGAAGTGCCCCCAGCAAGGTAATTGAAAGGACACTCACTTACAGGTTAAAATGTTGATAGGCAAAAGAGTGAATAAGAAAAACATGAGGAAATAAATCAAAATGTAAGGACAGGTAATAAAGAAGAGACCTTACCATTGGATAAAATCAATCAACCTTTGGGCTTTTGGTAGAGTATTTTGAGATCTGTCACTATTTATGACAGTAAATAACAGTCTCCCATTTTTTCTTTTTTTCCCTAATTTTTGAAAAGTAATGCCTTTGTACCCTTTCAGTGCTTCTGTACACAGAATCAACTAAACAAAGTATGATGTTTATTTCTCCACTTTTATTACCAAAAGTTAGCATATAGTTATGTGGTTTTGCAGCTTACCATTCTCCAGTTAATAATGTATCTTAGAGAGCTTTCCATAGAAACTGAAAAATGTATTAGTACGAAATATTATTCCATCAGGTCAAAAAACACATCAGGGTATATTTATTCAGTCTTCTACTGATGGGCACTTGAGTTTTTTCCTATTTTGTCTTGCTATTATAGATGATGCAAATATTTAATGCATATTTTTTATTAAGAGTATTTACAAGATAAATTCACATAGGTGGGATTTCTGAGGGGAAAAACAAGTGCATTTATGTTCTTTTTAGATGGTCCAAATTTCTCCCCATAAGGGTTTATAGTCTTGAGCTCCTATTGGGAATCAATGTCTTAAGTGCTATTAAACAAAAAACTACCTAGTATCATAAATAGTTATCTGTAACTCTATTTTTTTAATCGAAAAAGTAGTTTCTGAATATAGTCTTACTTTAGGTTTACCAGTGTAAGGATTTTTTCCTCCTGATAGTTATGCATCATTTAGATTTCTTTTTCTCTGAACCACCTACTCTTTGCCTATTTTTATTGAACTGCAGGTTATTTTCTTACTGATTTCTAGAAGTTCATTATATATTGGGGAAATTAATCATTCTTATGAGAATTGCAGATATTTTTTCCAGATTTTTGATTCTGTTTATATTTTACCATGTAAATGTGTCATTATTATGTAGTCAAGTTTGTCTTTTTTTCTTTTTATGGATTTTAATTCACAGCTTAAAAGGCAATAAAATGTTACCCATCATGTAGGTCACTCAAGTGTGAGTCCAGTGTGCAAGGAAAATGAACTATCTACCAGCAACTTAGAATCGCTCTCTTCATCAGGAAAGACTGACCATGATTATGTAGCCTCATGATTATATCTAAATGCTTGTCAGATATTCTCTGCTGATCCATCTACTTCCCCAATTCCTTTTAATTCACTGATTTGTGAGGCTAACAATCAGAGGTCATGATAACTGACAACAGAGGTGGTCTTCCCTCACTGCACATTTATTCCTGGAAATACAGCCAGGTCTCCACTCTTTGTAGCTCATGGTCAAATCTCCAGAGAACTCCAAACCTCAGCTAACAAACCCAGCATCTCAGAGTTGGCCAAAGAGACAGAGTTTGGGTTCAGAAGAATGTCATTTTTGGAGGAAAGGTGATGCCTGAGCTTGAGGGAGGACCAGGGTAGACAGGGGATGTGGCTTCCTGCCAGTGAGGTCCCCTACTGTGATGACAGCTTTGGAGAGGATCAGATACTGGGGAGACAAACCCCCTCAGCAGACAGCCTTACAAAGACACACAGCTCTGAGGAGGCCAGAATGCCCTGACAACAGTGAATAGGGATGAGGAGGGAGCCTTGAGCCTGGTCCCTACCCCATACCACCACCTTCCATAATAAGAAGCGATGTCATCCACTGTGCTCAAAGGAGCAGCTACTCCGACAGTCTCTTCCAGCCTTGGGGGACAGGCCCATGGGAGGGGTCACTTTTGTACAAGCCTATAACATTGACATTGTAAGGATAGTGGGGCATGGTGATTCAGTTCTATGGGAATCCTTTACCAAAACCTTTCTGGCTGGTCCAACACCCACATCCCTCTACTTTTCTTCTGGGTCCCAAGCCCAAGTGTGGTTTGTGTCAGACTGCCTTCCTTACCATGGATCATAAGTCAGACCAAGGCCATGGACAAAGACAAAGTTTCTCAGGCAGAGAGGATGCAGGTGTAGAAGGATATATCAGAGGACTCACAGGTTACAAACTCAGGGACAAGGTCAGTGGGAAGGTGCATGGGACAATGAATAACTCTACAGAGAACTCAAGAAGAAGCCAGGAGTCTCAATGGATGGATTCATATTCTTTTGATGGCAGAGAGGGAGCATATGTATGGGGCATCCTTTGAGTAATGGGGCTAGCACTCTCTGGATGGATTCTGCCATGCTTGGTGATCTCAAAAGTCAAAAGTTAAAGGTGTTCTGTGCAATACCCATAAAACACAAGAGGAGGATGTCATCATCCAGACATGAGCCAGAGTGCCCTCTCCTCTCCATGCCTTGAAATTATTTTCTTCCTTGATCCATGTCACTATGTGAACACTGAAGTTTTCTTTGGAGAAGGCACCAGGTTTACAGTTGTAGGGAAGACTTCCCAAGTTCACAATGGGGAAAGATGGGTTTAACAAGCCCATTTTAGAGTGACCTCATTCTGATGTGTCAACTATGACTACACTCTCAGTTGTAGGTAAGGCTGGGGGTCTCTAGATGGGATGTCATGAGGGAGGACTTCATTTCAGGAAATATCAAAGGGAAGAGGAGTATCAACTCCTGGATCCTTGGTGAGGGAGATGCCATCTTATGTCTGCGATTGAGTTCAGGGGAGGTTCTCTGGGAGGTTGGATCCATCCAGGCATTCTGGAAACTCAGGGTTGCAGAGCAGGGAAGACAAAGGACACAGTGCTACCTCTCCATGGGGTTCCTTGAGATAAGGACTGGGAGAAAGTCCAGGTAATGAATGAGCTGTGACTTTTGGCTGTCATCTTCATTGGCAGAGGATTTTAGTAGAGCATTCATATCTTCCTGCTCCAGATTTTATGGGATGCCTATTCTTCCCTGCCTCAGCGAGTGGCATGCTCTAGAAGAGCATCTGCAGTGTCAGAAGCATTGCTGTTGACTTTGTAAA
Organism: Loris lydekkerianus; assembly: GCA_963574355.1. Classification (NCBI taxonomy): domain Eukaryota; kingdom Metazoa; phylum Chordata; class Mammalia; order Primates; family Lorisidae; genus Loris; species Loris lydekkerianus. The sequence continues at coordinate 12,999 of CAUYPK010101291.1, read as the reverse complement.
AAAAAAAAGAGATCCACAGTAGTCCAACCTTTGCCTGAATCCCAGCTGAGCTCAGCCACTGATGGGAGATTTTGAAGTGGTCCCAGGAAGTAACATCTATTTGCGGAGGGAAACCAGTTCACTATCATAGGTGAGTAAGATAAGACTGGGGGCAGGGAACCTGCAAGGAGGGACTGGGATGCAGATGGAGCCTTTGTCTTGGGTGCTTATGTTAAAGCATATTTGTACCAGGAAGATCTGAATTCTTCTCTTAAGGCTGATAAAGAAGAGATAGCTTCCATCTTCAGAATTTCATGGACTGGCTGTGCCAACCCTAGGATCTCCTATCAGGAGGCTGGTAGGCTGGGCTAGGAAGGGATCACCTTGTCCAATTCCTGTCTCCTTGGAGGGTGCCCATCACAGCCATGATAGATGAGAGAGCCTCTGATCTCACAGCTTCATGGTCCTGCCGTTTCTCTCCCTCATGCAAAAAGGAGAGGGACACGGGTAAGGGAACATGAGAAGCTATATAGGGCCTAATTGGTTCTCTGACAGTGGCATGTTAAGTTCATCACTGTCTACTCATCCACATTCCACAGTTAAAAATCCCCTAAAAGACGGGAGATGAGCGCTGGGAGGTGGATTTGGGAAGGCAGGAATAGAAGCAGCAGGTGGTAATTTTCCTGCCAGGCTTTTACGGTGTGCAAATAATAAAAGGCTTCTTTAGGATAGTATATGGCAAAGTCAGACTTCCCTTATAAGTACTAGATTTTGGAGTTTCTCAGACATAGAGCACCTAATCACTCCCAGAATGATCAGAAACATAATGTTAAACTCTGGTATTAAAAGGTGACACAGAAGACAATAAATGGCTTCTCTATTATGTTAGGGAAAGTTTTCCCAAGGCACACATATCTCTTGAGTATCTGTGAGGCTATGAGGACTGATATTTGAACTCTGTCATGCATGTCCACTCCCATGCATTGGTGGGTAATGACAGAGACACAGAACTCACGGTCCCCAAGGACCTCCAGGCCACACCTGATGGTGCAGGTCGCTGAGTAGAGCCAGGCCCTGTTTCCCCTCCTTTACTATATAGGAAAGACTGTGACAGCAGTGGCTCCATTTACACAGTGAGGCCACATATTAGTTCTTAAAGAATTGTGACAGTCATTCTGGGTGGAAATGATCAAATACATGATCATCTAGGTGGCACAAGGATAGACCAAATCCCAATTTTGCCTGAATTATTCATATCTATGCTTTAAAAATTGATTTTTTAACTCCCTATGCAGGCCAAAAATAGACAAGTTATTTCAAAGAGATGAACGTTAAAAAGACTAAAGTTAGAACATTTTTTCTAGGGACATCATATATCTATACCCAGTTACCAAAGCCATCTTTAAGAGAGATGTGGCCTATTTAAAGACCCTGGGAGGTCATTACATTTAACCCTGTACTGGTACTGTTATTTGAAAAAAAAAAACAAAGATGGTAGGGGGCAGAACAAGATGGTGGACAAAAGATATCTCCTTTGCAGCCACTTGTGGTAAGAACAGAGAGAAAGAATTCCATCCACCTCTTGGTGGGGGATCCTGTCCATAAATATCACTTTGGGGGCACAGGGAAGCAGCAGGAGACTTCAGAAGATAATAAAGATGTCTGGTGCAATGGAGAACTGGCACAGAAGGGAAGTTCTTGCATGCTGGCAGAAGCCAGCCAGCTTGGGGGAGGGTTTCAGACAGAGAAGGCCTTTTTTCTTTTTGGACCTGGGTATTTGCAGGAGTCACCATGAGAGAGCTTGGGCAAACAAATTATCTTTAACAGTGTCCCGAGGCTGGGATTGAGCCATCAGGCAGAGCAGAGCTCTCATCATTAATCTTCTGGTTAGGAGCAACCATTGTGGGAGAGAGCTGCCTTGCAGGATCAGTACACAGGATCCTAGTGTGAAGTCAGATCTGGCATACCTGCTGAGCTGGGCAGCAACTCCTGGGGACACTTGAGTGAAAAACACTTTTCTGGGAAAGCCACTGACTGGCCAAAGTACACGGTTTGGAAAGGTGAAGGCATGTCTATTAAGTAGGCTGAGAGCTTCAGAATCCCAACCCAGTGGGGATTGAGGAAAAAGACATCCGAAAGACTGGACTGGGTCTCGTCCACAAGACAGAGGCTTACAACCCCTGTCTTATACAGCCTTATTTGCATCCTGATTATCATCTCATATCCTAGAACATCACCTGTTGTCCAGGCAAAATATGTCTGTATCAGCTATTCTCAAGGGTCATGACCCTTAACTGTATTAAAGGACCACAGTATCAGCTGTTCTCAAGGGTTACGACCTTTAAACTGTATTAAAGGGCCACAGTATCAGAAAGGTTTAAAACCGTGGGTCTATATATGTTTCTTTCCTTTTAAAATTTGTTTTGAACTTTTTCTCCTAGATTTTTCTTTTTTTTTCTTTATTCTTTTTTTTTATTTATAATTTTTCATTGTTTCTTCAAAGGCAAGGGCTTCATTTTTGTTACAGATTTTCTGGTCCCATTATCCTTTATCTTTCTCATTTTTTTTTTTCCTCTTAACATTGTTTGATTGTTTGCTTTGTTTCATTTTATTGGATTTTTATTTTTCCATTTTTCCCTTCTTCAATAAGGGCTGCATCTTTGCTACAGTTTTGCTACTCATTTTATTCTTTGTTTCCTTTCCATTCCTCTTCTTTTCTCTTTTTTGTAAATATTTTCTACTTTTCTTATCTTTCTCACAAAATTTTCCCAAATAAAAACTAAAATATACCCCTTTTTTACATCTTATATAATTTTATTATCAATTTTCCTTACAACCTTTTATTATTATTATTTCTCTTTTTCTAATCTGTTTTAACTTTGTCAATCTATATTTCATTTATAAGACAGAACCTCACTCTGAGGCTTGGGCTTGGGTACCATAACACTGACTAGGCTCAAGAAGACTTTGATCCCCTGGTCGGGGGGAGGGGTCCTTCTAGCTTGGGCCTTTGGAAGAATACTTTTGGTAGGTCTACATTGCAACATAGTGCTATTTTGTTTGTTTTGTTTTATCCTCTTTCTCTCTTTGGGGGAGGTGGAATCTTGCTGTTGCTCAGGCTGGTAAAGAGTTGCTGACCTCAGGGACCCAACCAACCCAGCCCCCCATTGGCCAGGAATTGTGGGTATGGGTTAAAGCACCCTATTGGATACCACTATTACTCCTGTCTCTCTGTTTCTGTTCTTCTCTTCTTTCTGTCAATCCTTCCTTTTATTCCACCCCCCCTTTTTTTCTTTCTTTGTGTTTCTATCTTTTCTCCCTTCTTGCTCTTCACTCTTCTCTTCCCTGTGATCCTATAACAAAAGGATATTTCAACACCTAAGGATGGAGACAAAGTAATTTAAAGAAAGGAGGAAGTGGAAAGAAATAGTAGGATAAAGAAGCAGAGAAGAAAACACTCATGAAGAACCACTAGAAAAATTGTGGCAACATGAAAAACCAGAACAGAGTAACCTCTCCAAGGGATCATGAGCTACTGCAGAGGATTCCACCTAAAAATAAATGCTTGACATGACAGAAAAATAATTTAAAATATGGATGGTAAAAACCATAAAGGAAATTGCTGAGAAAGTAGAAAATAACCACAAGGAAATCAAAAACAGAAACAAATAAGGGAAGAAAAATATGAATAATATGAAAAGATATGGCAGAGCTTAAGGAATTGAAGGAGTCATCTTTAAATCAGGGAAATTAAAGATGCAATAGAAGGTATCAATACCATATTAGACCATGGAGAATAAAGAATCTCAGAGCTAGAGGATAAAGGTCTTAAACTAACACAGGCAGTTAAAGAGGCAGAAAAGAAGAGAAAGAAATTAGAACATTTGCTCAGAGAATTATGAAACTTCACAAAGAATTCAAACATATGAATTATAGGTATCCTTCAAGGAGAGGAAGAATGGCTGAGAAGATAGGAAGCCCTACTAGACGATATCATAAATGAAAATATCCCAAGTATCACCAGAGATTCTGACATATTCCTTTCAGAGGGATATTGAACCCCAGGTAATCTCAACTCAAACAGAACTTCTCCAGGACACATTGTCATGAACCTGCCTAAAGTTGAAAGGAAAGAGAAAATGCTGTAAGCAGCCAGGAGTGAGAGCCAATTGACCTACAGGGGCAGATTCATCATGGAGACAGCATACATATCAACTAAAAATTTTCAAACCATAAGAAAATGGCTATCTTCATTTAACTTCCTTAAACAAAACAATTTTCAGGCCAGAACTCTATGTCATCCTAAGCTAAGATTTAACATTGATGGAGAAATCAAATCTTTTAAGAATATGCAAATATTGAGGAAGTTTGCCACAACAAAAAGAGCTCTACAGTAAATACTAAGACCTATTCTCCACAAACACCCTCACAATGGACCCCCAGGAAAGTAAAAACCCACTAACTAATGAACAAAACCTAGCTTCCACAATGCAAAAGATAAACCTAAGCAATGAACTTTCACAAAATAAGATTAAATAGAACTCTACCACACGTATCGATTCTCTCAGTAAATGTTGATGGCTTAAATTTCCCCCCACAGAGAAGAGGTACAGAGTGGTTGATTGGATTAAAAAGCACAAGCCACCCATATGACATCTCTAGAAAACACACCTAGCCTTGAAGGACAACATAAGACTCCGGGTGAACAGATGGAAAACAATATTTAGGTAAATGGAAATTAAAAAAAAAGATGTGTCCCAATCTTATTTGCAGATACAAGTGGATTTAAAGCAACTAAAGTCAAAAAAGACAAATATACAACAAGAGGACGTTTCAATTGTAAATATTTACGCACCCAACTTAAATGCTCCCAGATTTATGAAACAAAACTTAATTGGTCTGAGCAATATGATACCTTATAACACCTTAATAGTAGGGGACTTTAACAATCCTCTTGCAGAGATAAACAGATCCGTTATACAGAAACCAAAAAAGATACAAGGAACATAAACATGACCCTAGAACAATTGCACTTAATAGACATATACAGAACACACCATTCCAAAGCTAAAGAATCTATTTTCTTCTCATTAATGCATGGCACATTCTTCAAAATAGATTATATCCTAGGACACAAATCAAATGTTAACAAAATCAAAAAAATTGAAATTGTACCTTCTGGGGGGAGGAACAAGATGGCAACTGAATAAAAGCTTCTTTGCAACCAGGCATGGTGAGATCAGGGAAATGAGACTCCAGGTATCTCTGGCTGGTGGGATAAGCTCAGAAACATCTCTTTGGGGACACAGGGAGACAAAGAGAGACTTCTAGGCCACATGAGGAGGACAAAAGCAGTGAAGAACTAGCAAGTGGTTGCGAGCATCCATTCAGTTGGAGACTGTCCACCACTATACCTACAGCAGCAGTGAGATTGCAAACAGGAAAGGCCTTACCTGTGGGCTATTTTGTTTTTTTGGACTTGGTCACAGATTGGCTGAATGGATGAAAAAACAGGTCATTGATTTGCTTTTTGCAGGAAACTCACCTAGCCTCAAAAGACAAATTAAAACTCAAAGTTAAGGGTTAGACGACCATTTTTCAGGGAAATGAAATGCAGAAGAAAAGAGGGGTTGCAATCTTATTTTCAAATACATGTGGATTTAAAGCAACTAAAGTCAAAAAAGACAAAAATGGTCACTTCATATTAGTCAAGGGAAAAATACAATGAGAAGACATTTCAATTCTAAATATTGATGCACCCAACTTAAATGCTCTTAGATTCTTGAAAAAGACCTTAACTTAATCTGAGCAATATGATATCCTATAGCACCATAAGAACAGGTGACTTTCACACTCCCCTCACAGAGCTTGACAGAACCTCTAAACAAATTAAACAAAAATATAAGGGTCTAAAATGAGACCTTAGAATAACTGTGCCTTATAGGTGTATATAGAACACTCCAATCCAAAGATACATTCTTCTTATCACCTCATGGAACATTCTCCAAAATTGATCATATCCTAGGACACAAAACAACCTCAACAGAATCAAAAGAATTGAAATTTTACTTTATATATTCTCAGACCACAAGGCCCTAAAGGTGGAACTCAACTCCAACAAAAATGTTCAACCCTACACAAAGGCATGGACATTAAACAAACTTATGCTAAATTATAGTTGGGTGTAGGAAGAAATAAAAAAAGAAATCATTAATGTCCTTGAGCATAACCAAAATGAAGACACAAGCTACCAAAACTTGTGGGATAAAGCAAAAACATTCCTGAGAGAAAAATTAATTGCTTTAGATGCCTATACTCGAAAAACAGAAAGCGAGCACATCAACAAACTCACAAGCCATCTTTTGGAATTGTAAAAGTAGAACAATCTAAGCCTAAACTCAGCAGAAGAAAAGAAATATCTGAAATTAAATCAGAGATAAATGAAATTGAAAACAAAAGAATCATTCAGAAAATTAATGAAAGAAGTAGTTGGTTTTTTGAAAAAATAAAATAGATAAACCTTTGGCCAGACTAACTAGAAATAGAGAAGTTAAATCTCTAGTAACCTCAATCAGAAATGATAAAGGGGAAATAACAACTGATGTCACAGAGATACAAGGGATTAGCTCCGAATACTACTAGAAACTCTATGCCTAGAGATTTGATAACATTAAAGAAATAGATCAATATTTGGAATCACACCCTCTCCCTAGACTTAGTCAGAAAAAAATAAATCTCCTGAACAGACCAATTTCAAGCCCTGAAATAAAACAACAACAACAACAAAAAAAAAAAACCCAAAAAAAAAAACAAAAAAAAAAAAAAAAAAAAACAAATAAAAAATCTCCCAACAAAAAAATGCCTGGTCTGATGGCTTCACACTATAATTCTATCAAACCTTCAAAGAAGAGCTTATTCCCATACTGCAGAAATTATTCCAAAAAATTGAGGGGGAAGAAATCTTCCCCAACATGTTCTATGAAGCAAACATCACCCTGATACCAAAACCGGGAAAAGACCCATCTGAAAAGGAGAACTTCAGATCAATTTCACTAATGAATATAGATGCAAAAATTCTCAACAAAATCCTAGCCAATAGATTACAGCTTATCATCAACAAATAATATATTATGATCAAGTAGGTTTCACCTCAAGGATGCAAGGCTGGTTTAACATATGCAAGTCCATAAACGCTATTCACCGTATCAACAGAAGCAAAAGCAAAAACCATATGATGGTCTCAATAGATGCAGAAAAAGCATGCGATAAAATCCAGTATCCTTTTCTAATTAGCATACTGGAGAATATAGGCATTTAAAACTTCAAGTGCTCTTTGATAGGATGTCAGGAAAAAATAGCCTTTGAAATACAGGAACAGGTACAGCTGAGTAGTAATAATTTTGACTTATAGACTTCTGGAATCCCAGATGCATAGTTCAAGTTTCTATAATTGGGATTGAACAGAGCTTATTCTCAGGAATAATGACCAAGTAAATATTCTCTTATAAAACTGCAAAGTTTTAGCATACTTATGTTGAACTCCTATTACTGAGTGTCACCACTCAGACCTACCCAAGGACTGAGCCAGCCAAGATAAAACCAATGTTTAGACCATTTAAATCTAAAAATAATATTAGAATCTTTAGTAAGAATCACCACTAAAATCTGTTATCCAGAAATAACTATTTTCCACAATAATTCACATTAATGCATTTTCATATTTTGCTTTTTACAATCTTGGAGTCATTCTGACTTTAAATTCCTTCTTTTCCAGTCTAACTTTTGTTACGTCCAGGAGTCTCTCAAAGACCACACCGCCAAACAAGTCAAATTTAAAGAAGAGTCCTTTTATTGAAAATCCAGCTGGCAACTGCCTCACTGTCCCAACGTGGGGTTTCTGAGAACAGTCCTGAGTGCTTAAGGGGTCAGATTTTTTAAGGCTTGGTCTGCATTCCAGTTGCCACACAGGTGCATCTGGGTAGGTTAGCAAGCATTGTACAGAAGCAGAATTTTGCGGTTAGTCATACATCTTTGTTTTTCTGTACTTTCCCACCTGCTATTTCTTAGAGGTCATTCCAGGTACAGTTGGTGCCCCTTGGTCTATTTCTCAGAGAGTTAGTCAAGCAAGAAGTCAGTGAGTACTTTCCCATCTATCTTGGTAGTGAACCAGACTTACTCCATTTTGTTGAGGGCTTGCGGCCCAGAAATTTGCCAGGAGTTAACTGATAATTTTCCACCATAGTCTAGGCCTAATACTTTGTTAAGAAATAGAAACTCAAGTTTAAATTGATTTCATAAACTATAACACCAGTTGAGAATATATTAAAGGGAGGTGATTTGAAGAAAACCAGAATAAAAGTTACATAAACCATGAAGCATTCTTTGAGAATCCAAAATAGCTTTTACCAATTTACACTTTCATGAAAGGTATATAAGAGTTTTGACTGATCATTCTCTCTCTCTTTCGACTCCCCCCTTTTCCTCCTCTCTGTAGGTTAGTTTTTCTCCCTCCTAATTGTGTCTAGATCAACAGAAGTTTGTAAGCCATAATTATCCTACTTTTACTTATCTTGGTTAGCATTTTGTGTTTATAATCCAATTTAGGAAATCTTTGCCTACTTTAAAATGATCATGGTTTTTCATATTTTCCTTCTATAATCTTTATATTTTTAACTTTTTATATCTAGATCTGTAGTCTCACTGCAATTGATTCTTTGCATGTGATAAGAGAAAGGGATTAAGTTCCATTTTCCCACAAGCTCATCCAATTTACCGATATTATTGTTAAGTAATAATACTTTCCTCATCACTTTATAATATCAATTTTGTCATAAATCAGACATTATGTTGGGGGGGTGTCTGTTTCCATGGCTCCCTTTTCTGTTATATTGGTCTGCTCAGTCCTTGCACTAATAACACAGTCTAATTTATTAGAGCTTTATACTACTTTGGCAGAATCTGGCAGAATATTTTCTTAAACTTTGTTCATTTCTATAAAGAGTTCTTGACTACCCTTGATCCTATTAACTTTTCATGTATATTTTATAATAGAAGCAGCTTTGTAAATTCCTCAAGAAAAACAAATGCCTGCTGGAGAGTTTTTGCTTTTTGTGTTTCTATGTGACTTAAGCATATAACAGAACAAAGCTAAAAAACATTGGTAGAAATGCACAAATATTTAGTGCCCCCAAATATAGTGTATACAACACTTGCCATCTAATCTAAAATTAAAGACACATAAAAAAGCAAAAAAAAAAAAAATTATTACCCATAAGGGAGAGGAAAATTAATCAATAGAAACCAATCCACAAATGACAAATTGTCACATAAAGATATTAAAATAGTTGTTACAACTGTAACTCACATGTTTAAAGTTTTGTAGCAATGAGGAAGATACAATAAAATCTAAATCAATCATCTACAGACAAAAATAGGTCTGTAATGAGGAATTCTGCTATATAAGACTTAACTGCAGATTAGACATTGTAGGAGAGAACATTAATGAACTTGAAGAAATAATAGTAAACAATTCATTACAATAAAATTTTCATCGGTGATAGAACAAATTCAAGTAGTCCAATTAGTAACGGGAGATCCCAAAGGAGGGAGAGGGTGGAGGAAGGGAAGAGGGGAGACAGGGAAGGAGGGAGATGGGTGGGAAGTCACGGTGTGTGACACAACTTTTGGGGGCAAGACACAAGAGGGACTTTACCTAACAATTGCAATCAATGTAACCGAGTTCTTTGTACTCTCAGTGAATCCCCCAATTAAAATAAATAAATAAATAATTAAAAAATTAAATTTCTATAAAGAATAATTGATGGCTTACACTGAAATAATTTCAACACAGTGCAGAGTTTATGACATATGTAAAAGTAAAATTTATAATGACAGTAGCATAAAAACAGAAATCTACTGAAGACACTTGAAAGAAGATTGTGTTACAGTAGTGACATGTTCTGTACACTTAGAGCAACAACTAAAATATCAAGATGCAAAATAATAGTTAATAAGCCAGCAAAAAAGAAAGTATAAAAACTCACTAAATTCACAAAGTCATCATAAAAGGAAAAAAAGAACAAAGGAAAGATGGGACCAATAGAAAACAAATAGCAAAATGACAGACACAAAGTAAATAAGATAAAAAAAAAAAAGACATCAAATCTAAATGCTCTAAATACCTCCATTACAAATATAGATGTAATATCAATTATTATGGAATAATATTGAAAAATAACTAACTATATGCTATCTATCAGAAACACACAATGAAGATTCAGTATGTAAAATTTAAAAGGCTGGAAAAATACATGCCATGCTAATACTAATTAAAAGAAAGCTTGAGTTGCTACATTTATATTACATTTCAGAGCAGAGAATATAATCTGAGATAAAATCATATCCTAACAAGACATTGACCAAATATTTGTGTATTTGATCTTCAAAATACCAAAGCAAAAGCAGAACTGTAAGGGCTTTAAGAAGTAGACAAATCTGCAGTTGTACTCATTGATTTGAATAGCCCTCTTTTAATAATTGGTTCAACAAGTTGGCAAAAACAAAAAAAGTCAGGAAGACTACAGAAAACATGGGCACCATCAATCAACTTAATTGACCCTGCCAGAATATTCTACCCAACAGGAGTAGAATATATACGTTCTTTCTGAGTCCAATTGACAGTGTCTGAGGGTCAACTACACCATCTGGGTCATAAAATAAGTTTCAATGCATTTAAAATTATTCAAGTCAAACCAAGTGTGTTCTCCGTCCCAAGTGGAATTAACTTAGAAATCCATAAGAGAAATATGTCCAGAAAAGTCCCAAATATTTCAAAATTTAAAAACAATTTTCTAAATCACTCATGGGGAAAAGAAAACATAATAGGGAAGTTACATGTGCTTTAGTCATATCTTCTCTCTCTCTCATCAAATACCGGTGGGATGCAGAGAAAAGAACCCTTTATATTTTGGGAAGAGTAAATTGTAAAAACCCTTTTGCCTAGTAATTGGCAACATACATCAAAATAGTTGTCACTGTTAACACACATTGATCTAGAATGTTTTTAAAAATAGATTTGTTTTAATTCAATCATTATATATATAGAATGAACAAACCTATATTATATGTATAATTTTTTCTTTGAAAATGTTCGAAAAATGAAAATGTTTTAAGCTGATAAAAATAATAATTAAAATTGATAGGACCTCACTAAGACAGTGCTTAAGAGGAAATCTGAAGAGCTGGAAACAATCCCCTACTCATTTAGGAGCACAAACTACCCTGATACCAAAATTAGACAAAGATACTTCAAGAAAAGTAACCTCAGACCAATATTCCTCGGGAGCACAGATTCATTAATAGTTTTATAATTATGGCATAATCAGTCCAGTATCTAAAAGGATAATAAACCATGATCAACTGGGTTTATCTCAGTAATTTGCAGTTCATCTAACACTCAAAAAGCAATATATGCAATTTATCCTGTCTGTACTAAAAAAAAGAAAAACTATATAATCATATCTATAGATACCAAAAACTCTGACAGCATTTAATATCCGTTATTGATAACAACTATTAAAAAACTCGGAGTAACAGGAAACTTCCTTCACCTACTAAATGGCATTGATGAAAAACCTATCATTAAACAGTAGACTATTTTTATAGATAATCTGTGGTAAATCAAAGCTGCATTTATAATCCCCAATTAAACACTAACAGTAGCATAAAGCAGAGAGAGTCTTTTTAGCGAACAGTGCTGGAAAAACATTGTATCAATACAGAAAAGTCATGAATCTCAATCTTTACCTCACACCACAGGTATATGGCTGCTGTGTGTTTTATATGGCCCAGAAGCTAGCAATGGATTGAAAAACATAAAAAGAATTGCATTTTGTAAATCTGGAAATTGCATGAAATTGAAATTTCAGTATCCATATATTAAGCTTTATTGGAACACAGCTTTTGCACGGCAATGAGAGTTGAGTAGTCAGGACTGAGACTGCATGATGTACAAAGCTAAAATATTTACTACGTGGCCCTTTACAGGAAAACTTTTCTGAACTTTTCCATAAACAAGAATTGGTATGAGACACAAAAACCTTTGGAAGATGGAAAAAGTAGAACTCTGAAGGTTCTGGAAGAAGACAGAGCAAATTGTCTTCATGATCATGGGCTAGGCAAAAATTTCTTTAAAAAGATAAAGAATGTTCGAGCCATAAAAAAAGTAAGTCATTATCAAAACTTTAAAAAAGCTCATCAAATATATATTATTAATATTAAGAAAAAAATATAGGTATATCTGAGAAACAGTTGGAACCATAATATAAGGAATCCCTCCACATCAATCATAAAAATGACAATTCAGCAAAAATAAAAAATAAAGGAGTTGACCAGGGTCTTAAAAGAAAAAAAAAAAAAAAAAAAAAGGAGAAAATATATCAGTAGGCAATTTCCACTTCGTAAGACTACTGGGTTTATTTCTCCAGTTTTCTAGAAGCTGTTTTTGCTGCTAGAACTCCACTGTCAGCCCCTGCCGGGAATTACCTTTGGTTAGAGAGTGCTTTGCCAGGTAACACACTATTCCCAAGGTAGCCGCCATTTAGTGACTGGCTGGTAACCCCTACAACACTAATTGACTAGATTTAGAATTTGTACTTCCCTGTTTGGAAAAAAATTCGTGTTTCCTGCCTCCCCCAGTACCATATGCAAAAGTTGACTCTCTGGCAGTTTCCCTATCACCTGCAAGTTACAAATCTACACAGTGGGCAAACACAGCAGAGCCCATGCTATAGCCTGAGAAGGGACAGCTGCAGGTGTGTTAGTTCTGGACAGAGTGGTGGCCCTCTGTCTCCCATGCCTGAGAGATATAAGGACAGGTGTTCCACGACCTGCCCCATCACTCCTCACCACCATGAACACACTCCTGATCCTAGCCTTTGTGGGTGCCGCTGGTGAGTTCCAGGCCTTGCCTCAGGCCACAACACCCCCTTCCTGGCAGATACATGCCCTACTATTCCTGCT
>CAUYPK010101290.1:0-24806 GCA_963574355.1 Loris lydekkerianus | reverse complement strand
CTACAGACATATGAAAAAATGCTCATCATCTTTAATCATCAGAGAAATGCAAATCAAAACTACCTTGAGATACCATCTAACTTCAGTAAGAGTAGCCCATATCACAAAATCCCAAGACCAGAGATGTTGGCGTGGATGTGGAGAAAAGGGAACACTTCTACACTGCTGGTGGAAATGTAAATTAATACATTCCTTTTGGAAAGATGTTTGGAGAACACTTAGAAATCTAAAAATGGATCTGCCATTCAATCCTGTAACTCCTCTACTAGGTATATACCCAGAAGATCAAAAATCACATTATAACAAAGATATTTGTACCAGAATGTTTATTGCAGCCCAATTCACAATTGCTAAGACATGGAAGAAGCCCAAGTGCCCATCGACCCACAAATGGATTAGCAAATTGTGGTATATGTACACCATGGAATATTATGCAGCCTTAAAGAAAGATGGAGACTTTACCTCTTTCATGCTTACATGGATGGAGCTGGAACATATTCTTCTTAGCAAAGTATCTCAAGAATGGGAGAAAAAGTATCCAATGTGCTCAGCCTTACTATGAAACTAATTTATGACTTTCACATGAAAGCTATAACCCAGTTATAACCTAAGAATAAGGGGAAGGGGAAGGGGGGAGGAGAAGGATGGGCAGAGGGAGGGTGATTGGTGGGATTACACCTGTGGTGCATCTTACATGTGAAACTTACTAAATGTAGAATATAATTGTCTTAACACAGTAACTAAGAAAATGCCAGGAAGGCTATGTTAACCAGTGTGATGAAAATGTGTCAAACTGTTTATAAAACCAGTGTATGGTTCCCCATGATCACATTAATGTACACAGCTATGATTTAATATTAATTAAAAAATAATAATAAAATAAAATAAAATCCCCTAGGACATAGAATGTATTTCATGCTCCTAATTTGGACTGTAACCAAACATGTCTGGTTAGTTGGTTAGAAATGACAATCATGTTTCTTTAGCATCATTTGTTTTGAATGGTTTGACTGAGTTTCTGTCCTCAGGAGCCTTCACTCAATTCATTTGTTTCTTGTTTATGTTGATTATCTTGATTCTGTTTTATAAGCAAAATCATAGTTCTAGGTGCTTCTCAGCAAATGATCTGAGTGGCATTTTCTTAGGTCATGTTTACTGATGAGCTACTATGTAATATTTTCAAAACAACTATTTAATTGGTTTTCTTATGGCTCAAAGATACCTGTAATCACTGCTAAAAGGTGATTAGCTTCCAGAAAAAACTAATGAAAAAAAAGCAAAAGGGAAGAACTTGGTAGAAAATGTTTAAAAGGCAATTACCATATATTCTCCCTAAGAAGAAAATGACTTGAAGCTCCTGGTGTGGTCAGTTTGTATTGAGTTGATAGGTCATGATAAATTCTGAATTGGGATATACATTCTCTAACATGCAGCAATTATTTAACAGTGTCATTATTATTTAGTTAAACAGCTACTCTTTTTACACTTGGCCCTGCCCTGCAAGAGACAAAAATGCCTAAACTAGTTACGGTTCACTGAATGAGGAAACAACCGATAGATACCCCTACGGTTCATGTACCGCTAGGAGGCAGTGAGAAATCTCACATACCCCAGTTTGCTGCATAAGTGTCCTCTGTACCAAGCACTGTATGTAGCCGTGTGTTTAGATATCTGTGGCAGATTAACATGGACCACTCACAGCAGTCAATGACATCTATCCTTAGCAACCATGTGCATATGCATTCCTTGTACAAACAAACAAAGCTCAGAGAAAAGATAAATTAACAAATTTTTTGATAACATTGAATCTTTTCAGATGATCTGAGCAACACATTTGCATTAGCAACTCCAGTCAAAATTTTGTTTTCTAGTTAAAACTGTAAAAACACACTAAAAGCTCATGTCATATGTCTAGAAAACAACTTTTTAAAATGTCATTGTTCTTGGTGGCAATTTAGGGCATACTGTTATACAACTGATATATAAAACTTCCTAAGGGAAATATTAGCTCTTATTTGAATTAAATACTGACTCACCACTAAATGTCTATTATCAAAGTTTTAGTTTTCCAATTTGTTCATTTTCCTTTTAGTTTCTGAAACATTGAAAGTTGGACCATTTTTCTGTCCAAGGTGGGATGACACATTCTGCTTGAGAATTTAGTTAAAAGTGATCTATTTATTGGCATTATTACTGCAGCAGAACTGAAGGAATAAAACAGAGACGAGTGTGTTGACCTTGAGGTCAACCTGATAATGAAATTCTAGAGAAATATTGAACTCTGTCTTGTTTGATAATGATGAAACCTATCCACAGGTAGATGGCACAGACTAAAAAAGGTGCTCTTTGAATTTTTAAATATGGATTGATGTAACATCAAATATTAAAATAATCTACAGCTAATATGAGGCAAGTTGCTAGTTTATACTTTTCAAAGGGGAGAGGTATTAATTAAGGTTCCCAGCAACACAGGACAGAGGTCTAGATTGAGCAGATTTAAAAAGAAATTGGTAAGGAGCTAGCGTATTCTCTAAGGGCAAATCGTGTCTTCAGGGACTCCAACTCCCCATCTGTCTCCTGATTAGCACATCTTTCCTTCTTTCGCTGGTGACATCACCCTAATTTGCGATAGAAGCTACATCTCTTATACTTCCAGGGTGAGTCTGAGATGACCTTCTGGTCTTATTATCCTCCTGCCTCCTAGTAGATTATCCCAGTGGAGCTATCCTAGTGCTAACCACCAGCCACAGTGCTAATCCAAAGATGTTCATTCAATTTTACCAGAATCCATTCACCTTTTGCCTTAGGATTTTCCTCAGTAAAACTGATAAGAAAGAGGTCTCCTTCCTTTTTAGTTATGAGGCAACAAAGATGCCACCTAAGGTTACCTAAAGCTCTGGTTCCAGCCTCACAGAGACAACCAGCCTGAGAAAATAAAACCAACATATAGGAAAGAAGGAAGATGAGAGATGTGGAAAGAGAGACCCTCGGGGTGTTGGGGTCTGTGTGTCTGCTCACTCAGGCGTAGTTTGGCTACATGAGTCTATAAACTTCCCCTTCCCCTTAAGTCCAAAACAAATTGATTTCTGTCACTTCATTCACCTTCTAAGAAATATATTTTCCTTTTTCTGCTAAGACTAAAGAGAACTAAAAAACTTGTTGCATTTTAGAGACTTCATTCAAAATGATTCTAAAAACAATGTAAATTTTTACTTTTCCTAGAAAGCCAGCACAGTGGAACAGGGTGTGAACTGGCATTCGGAAGACTTGAGTGTTCCCACCAGCTCTGCTACCAGTGAGCGCTGTGGCTTTGACACTTCATGTTTCCAAGTTTACATACTCCATTTGCATAATGGGTTGTGTCAGGTGCTCTTAGAAGTGACTTCCAGTACTAACTTTCTTTCTGTGACTAGAATTTTCCAAATAACTTCTAATTGTGAAGGTGTTCACTCATTTGCATTCATGCCCTCTCGGGGTGTAGTTCTGTTTTCTTATTTAAGAAAATGAAGTGAGAAACTAAGAAAAAAAATTCTTAATAGATAAGAGGGGTTTATTTTCTTTTTTAGTATTTTCCTCTATATTCCCATTTTTATTTACTTGTTAAAGTTCTATCAACGGTGTGATGTACCAGCAAACCCTTGTGTGAAATAGCCATCCCATACAAAGCAGTAGACTAGTACACTTCCATGGAGCTATCCTTTCATCTAAATTTTTTTTTGCAGTTTTTGGCTGGGGCTGCGTTTGAACCCACCATCTTCGGCATATGGGGCCGGCACCCTACTCCTTTGAACCACAGGAGCCACCCCTACTAAAAGTTTTTAACCTAGCGAGGACAAGTGCACTCAGGTAGAACAATTACAAGTCAAAACTCAGGGTAGTGCACATACCATTGTGTGAGAAGTTAGGACGTCTTCTATTCCTAAAAGCAGGTCAATTCTTCCTTTAGCACTGAAAAAATAATAATCAAAAGCTTTTCAGAGGTTCTGAACTCCTGAAGAATGGTTCCCAGCAAGCAACTAACTGCAAGTCTATAGTCTATTTCATGCAAAATTTTCTTTGAGTTTGGCTGGAAGGGAACATTTAATTCTTTTTACTGTTTTATTTTAAACAGATATTATAACTGTGATTATGCTCATGTTATAGATAACCTTCCATTCTGTTCAGCTTTTAGAAATTCTAAAATATGTTCTTGCTACAATGAATTCAAAGTACAACATTTAGATGACTTCAAGCACAAAACCAGTTTTGAGAAAAAAATTTTTTTCAGGAACTGTTATTTATGAACATCAGGCTGTGGGGGTACCAATTTCTCTATGCAAGAGTATGGTTGATTATGTAAATTAGCTGGCTCAGATTCCGTACTCCAGTATAAATGTTCAGAATTTGTTTTAAAATTTTACACCTTTAAAATCTCTAGGATTTTCTAACTTAATTCATGTTTATTAAAGAACAACAGTACACCTTGGTGGGAGGAAAAGCCCAAGGCATATGGTGTTGCTTTCTTAAGCCCAGCACCAGAAGATTCTTGCAGGCAGTATATGTCATGTAAAAACACCAGGCTATAAAAGTATTTGAGTCTGCGCACCTGCTTTCAAATCCTGGCTCTGCTAACAAACTACTGTGGTCTCACCATTTCCAAACCTCTACTTCCACATCAGTAAAAGTATAAATGTTAGTTTTATATCCCTTGAATGGGCATGTAAAGATTAAATTGTAGTACTTAGAAAACATCTGTGAGCCTAGCACACAGTAGGTATTCAATAAAGCTGAGCTTCAGTTTCCTTATTCATACAATAGAAGTTTGACTAAATAGTCTCTAAAATCATCTATAACTCCCACACGCCCACATTCGGGTTTGTTTAATCCTGAGAGACACTGTTAGGTTCTCTAGTTTGGACTGGACATAGATTTCATCCCAGGGATAAGGTCCAAAATGGATAACTTCATGATATTAATGGGTTTTATTAAAAGGACATACCATTGTGTAGATGACATTTTGTTTTTAACCCAGTGCACAGCCTTGAAGATTGCAAGGTGGGAGCATAAGTCTTTGTGCATTAGTGTTCAAAGCAATTTAACTTTTATTCTTACAGGAGCTTTGAAAGCATCCAAGTTCAGTGAACTATGATAAAATAACAAATGGCCCAAGTTGCTGATGTTGGGTGTGTTCTGTTGCTTTGTTCTTGTGAAAGCCTGGGCAGGTTCAGCCAAGAGGCTTGCTGGGATCTCAGCAACAGAGTGGAGTTCCTATGTGTGGGTGAGAGAGGGAGGAAGAGGGGCCTAACAGGAGAGGGGTGAGGGAACGTAACACAGTTTTCATTCAGTATACATTGTGGTGGGTCTAGGTGAATGAGACATTTTAGGATTTTCACTGCATTTCTTTATCTAAGTGATTCTCCCTCCCTGCCAGAGAGCCCCTTACACCTTATATTCATTTTCCTCTATTAGTAAAATCTAACATTAGAACAATGCATATAATTATAATACAATTAATAAACCACTATTGATATATTGTTATGAATTAAAGCCTATATTCTGATTGTTGTAATTTTTACTTGGTGTCCTTTTCCTCTTCTGGAATACCATCTAAGGTTCTAGATGACATTTACTACTCACGTATCCCTACGCTGCTCTTGGCTATAACAGACCTCTATCTTTTTTAACAATCACTTTCCTTTAATCCCAGTATCTTCACTTGCTTATTTTATTTATGCAAGCTGCCTTAAAATCTTCCTCTATTTAGAAGAGCCTTAATTATTTACTCTTTTGTTTAGAAAGTGTTCTGGAAATTCCTAGTTTCCATACAAACTGCCAAGTATACTTTTTTTAATTTTCAAAAAAACTTGCAAATAATAAGGGCAATCCCAGCCACAGGCCCATGAGAATGTATGGTCAGTAAATCAGGACTTTCCTGGAGTGGCAGAAAGGGAGTAACCTTTATTCATCAACCAGTCAGTTGAAACTCTTAAATCTCATGGGATGGAAGAAGAACCTAATTAAGTTTTTAAAGAAAGTGGTACATTTGTTGAATGTTTATAAGTACACAAAGACATAGTTAAAAATAGTTAAGTACCTAGCATTTAAACTGTCATTAATAGTCTGTAAATGTATTTTTCCCAAGCCAGAAATCCCTCCACAAACGGAGGAGAGAAGGGAACACCTTTAATTTTGAATAAGCTTTACATCAAAATGTAATATACATTACAGGCAATCCATTGAGAGGGTACAGACCGAAAAACATTAAACATCCCCCCCTTTTATGTAGCCAGGAAGATATATCCACTTATGTACGTGTTTTCGAGATAAACAATAACTAGACCTCAAGTAAGAGGACTTGACAACCTCATTGTTTATACATGTCATTTCTTCAGCTCTTCAATTGTGTAAATTTACTGGGTAATTGAGGTGACCATCTATGTTACTTAATTGAGTTTATCTAGAGGGGAAAGGCAGTGGAGGTCAAGCACTTAAAGATAGAAGGGAGTTTTGTACCTTGGAGCTGCTGTGGGGCCCACTGAAGTTAGGCTCCTACTTTGCCATAGAGACTGGGAGTTAGGGGTGCTTTCTCCCTTGATATTTACATTTCAAAGAGATGTAAGAGATTTTCTCAGGTATTTGAGAAAGATATTACCAGATAATAAAGCTGACATGGGGCATATTTAGTTTCTAAAACACATTTCAGAAGGAAAGAGACAGTATTTACATTTACAGGTTTTATAAAGTAATGTTCTAACAAAAGGAAAGGAGAGAGAAATCTCCTGTGTTTTGAAAAGGAAGAATTCAGCCTCTGATTTTTCATTCCGTTATGTTCTTACACAAGCCAAGGATCTTTTTTTTATTATTATTCATGTACAAGTGTGCACCAAGCAGCTCATGCTGGACTCTATGCTCAGAGCTGTGAGTACAAATATTTGATAAGATGCAAAAAAGTCTAATCCCATGCTCCAGAAGTTCGCTGTCTAGGAATCCGGACTCCCCAAGCTGCAATATCATCTCAGTCCTTTTAAGGGTCCTCCATGTCCTGCGTACAAAGAAGTGAAAAATCTGAATAACTCTGGCCAAGACCTCAGACTTTGCCAGACACAGAGTTCTCGGTTGGTTAGGAAAAAAAGCACCATAGAAAGATTCCTGAACGTCCCAATTATTTTCTCTTAGTAATAAGTAAAGTTAATTGCATGGTATTGCTGTCTCATGTACCCCACTGTTGATCCTCACAACAACCCTTTGGGGCAGATATTATTATTTCTATTCCTGTTTTACAAATGAGTCGTGGCAGTTGGATAACTTGACCCCAGACACAGACCGTGTCCATGGGGGTGCTGTGAAGTGAACAGGTTTATCTGACTCCACATTCCAATTACACTATACCCACTGCGTGTGAGTTTAGATCAAAATTAATTGTGCACAAGCTCAGGAACAAAGCCTCAACAAAGGCTGCAATGCACTGAACAGATTTCAAGTCACTTTTCTGCCTAGTTTTATTTTATCCTCCTAACAAGCTTGGGAGAGAGGTAGAGCAAGTATTTTAAACCAAGGTAGGCGTTAAAAAACCTCAGATGCACAAAGGTTAAATAACTTGTCCAGTATCACACACCCAAAGAGCAGAAGGTTTGGGACTAGTCCAGAGTTCCCAACAGCTAGTCACCTGAAGTTTGAAAGTGGAGAATCTCCACCTGGAGATTGACCCTAAATACAGATTTCTAGCGGAGTTCTAGAGGCTCCAGGATTCACCCGGATTCTACCACTGTATCCCAAGAGCCACATTAGAATCAGCCTGAGTTCTGCCAAGTCTGGCACAACATGTAATACTCATGCAAGTATGCCTTTGTTTTCCTTCATGTGACTAGTAAATAAACTTTCATTTGCTTGATATTCCCTTTGGCTAAAGAGTAGTGCTTATGCTTTTTAAAGTTTATTTCTACTGTGCTTCCTGGAGAATTTTGTATGCCACTTACCCCAAATTGGGTGCTGCGCTGCAGTTTTTATTCAGGTGAAACTAATGGAGTTCCCCCAGCGTGAGGAGTGTGTAATCAATCCCATTGTTTGACTTCAATGGGTTATTATGGGGTGGGAGAATTGTTATAGCAGAGGCAATTTAGACAATCAGGTACAATTGACTCTATTCAATTTACATACTGCAGTCCTAACAGCAGAGGGTCACGTTTCATCCCAGAGAGAGTGCAGCCATTAAATGAGAACCCCTGGGCAACTATCTACACCCAAGAGAGAACAGAACAACAGGGAGAGAAAAAGAGGATGGTTTGAACAAGGGAGGGGACTTTCAGAATTGTAGCCAATCACAGAAGGGAAAAATAATTTTCCAAGTGGCTCTCTCTAGTACTTTCCAAAAAATATTCAAAATCAAAGTATCTAATGACAAATCCATTTATAGTTTCTAACGTGGCTGGCCTTGCTTGTGACATCTGTGTATATTGTGGCTGTATGTTCTTCTCTCTCAGAGGTATGGGAGTGATCGGAAAGTCCTCTGAGCACAACAGCAGAAATTGCTAATCTGAACCTAGCCATGAACTTTCCTTATGACTTGGGCAAATCAGCTAGTTCTCAGGCCTCTGTTTCCTCATCTTTCTGAGGACTTAGGATCAGATCTTTTCCAAAGCCTTCTTTAGCAATAAAATTCGGTGTTTCTAACCCTGTCAATTTCTTGGAAAAGGAATGCATTGAATGAAAACACTGATTTGATTACTGCCAAATTTCACGTCATGTCTACTGATTATACCCAATGAGCCAAATGAGAGATACTGAAGGTCGAAGGAGAACAGAGGGAAAAGGTACAGCTGTCCAGCCAGACATGCAGAGGCATCGCCATTAGGAAAGGATCAGTACATGCACAAACACTACAGATGGTGGGTGATTAGTGCAGTCTGCAGTGGAAGATAAAGCAGCCCTCGTTCAGTAATAACACGTGTATATGTGAGTCTGAGGAGTCCTGCGGAGAGAAGTTTCCCTACTATACATGGGAAAGGGAAAGGAAGGCAGGCTGGAAGGAAAAACACCAACTTTTCCTTATACAAACCAAAGTAGGTTTACAGGCAATCTCTCAATATCCTTATGGCATACTGCAGACATCATGAATAGAGGCTGCATTTCTAGAAGACTGAACTTGGAAGGATTAAACAATTTAGGAAGTTGTTTAAAATAGGGCTGGGGCCATGGCTCACCCTGTAATCCTAGCACTCTGGGAGGCCAAGGCCGGTGGATTGCCTGACCTCAGAAGTCTGACACCAGCCTGAGCCACAGCGAGACCCTGTCCCTACTAAAAATAGAAAAACTAGCCATTGTGGCGGGCACCTGTACTCTCAGCTACTCAGGAGGCTGAGGCCAGAGAATCACTTGAGCTCAGGAGTTTGAGATTTACGTGAGCTATGATGCCACAACACTCTACCCCTGGGTGACTAGTGAGATTCTGTCTCAAAATAATAATAATAATAATAATAACCTTCCTAAGGGACGGAGCTGAGCTGTAAACCTCGTCTTCACTACACAAGCTCGTCCCAGTATAGCACATTGTATATACAGAAAATGTCATATCCTTTCAATCCTATCTCCTTTTTTTCTAGCCCCAGTCTCTCACCCCTATGTATGCATATCTCCCAGAGCACCACCCAGAGGTGCAGGACCTTGTCTACAGTCCTGAGGGCCCGGGGAGGGAGAGACACTCATTACTCATTTTGTTGCCATTTTCCTCTCTCACAATCATTTTTGCTTCACGACTGCCCATGTTGCCTATTTCAGCTTATTAAAAAGAAGCCTTCTTCTATTTTTGTGTGATACTCTTTACATTATTGGGAAAGAAATATCCATAATGGTTCAGAGGCAGGCCGGTGCCGACGTGGGGAGCTGCGTCAGCAGGGGGGCAGCAACACCACTCCACGAGAAGCAATCGCAGTTCTGAGAAGCTGCAGCTATTTGCAATCCTCGTTTCAAAAGGATCACTTTCAGAATGTGGCGTTGGGTAGAAATGAATGCAGTCATCACTTTCAGCGGCTTTGTTGGGCTATGGCAGCTGGGAACTCTCTTTTCTCATCTCCTGCAACCCACAGACCCTCACGCAAAACAGGAGGTAAAAATGCCGTTGTCCTTAAAATATAACTCGGCTGTGTGGCTACATATTTTAAGAAATTTTTTATGGAAAGAAAGCTTTTTATAAAGAGGGAAAAAAGTTACAGGAGTAACCAGACATGAAAAGTATGTGGTTTTCCTTAATAAATACAAAAGAATAAAAACCTGCAGACAGGACCAACAGGCACTCTTCTTTTTAGTAAAATGCCCCATTTTTATCTTTCAATTCTACCCTCCTCTGGCCTTGCACAAATACCAGCATCCCCAGGAAGCTCCTCCCGTGTCCTTTCTCTGACACACTTTTGGTTCTTTTTCTTCACACCTAATATGTTTTTGTCTGAGTGCCTGACAGAGCATCTTTTCCCCATGTGGACTATGGTATTTGTGTGTATATTTTGTATTTGCTATCATGAAGAAATTCACATTTTCATTAATTTAAATAGATGACAATATGGTCTGTAATAGACTGTATAGATGATGGTGGTCCCATAGATTATAATGGAGCTGGAATGTTCCTACCACCCACTGACATTGCAGGCATAATAATGCAATGCACAATGCATTACCTGTTCTGTTTAGATATATTTAGGTATATAAATACTTAATATTGTGTCACAGTTGCCTGCAGTATTCAGTACAGTACCATTCTACACAGGCTTGTAACCTGGGAGCAATAGGCGGTATACCATATGGCCCAGGTGTGGAGTAGGCCAGACCATCTAGGTTTGTGTAAGCATTATTCATGAGGTTTGCACAATGAGAAAATTACCTATGGATTCATTGATGCATTTACATCCCTGACATTAAGCAACTTATGACTATATGAATTAAACAAGTGTGAGTTCACGGTCTACTAGACACCAAGACCCTCTAGACTTTAAAAGTACAAATACTTTATACGCTGTTGTTGATAGAACCAAAAACTAGCACAGCCTGTCTGGGAAGTAGTATGAAGATACCTCAAAGAATTGAAGTTAGACCTACCAATCCATCCTCCAATCCTACTACTGGGCATTTACCCAAAAGGGAAAAAAAAAAAAGAAACTTTACAAAAGTGACACTTGCACTCCATCTTTATATCAGTGTAATTCACAATCACAAAGATGTGGAAACAACCCAAGTGCCCAACAGTACATGAGGGGATTACCGTGTATACTCAAGTATAAGCCGAGTTTTTTCGGCACAAAATTTGTGCGGAAAAACCTGAACTCGGCACAAATTTTGTGCCGGAAAAACTCGGCTTATACTCGAGTATATACGGTAATAACATGTGGTAGATGTATTCCATGGAACACTACTCAGCCATTAAAAAAAAAAATGATGAACTGATACCTCTTAAATTAATCTGGATAGAATTGGAGACCATTTTTCTTGTGAAGTATCACAAGAATGGGAAAACAAATGCCTAATGTACTCACTATCAAATTGGAACTAATCAACCAACAGTTACATGCACATATGGAAATAACTCTCATCAAAAATCAAGTAGGTGACAGAGGGAGGAGGGGATGGGTAAATTCCTACCCAGTGAGTACAAAGCACACTATCTGGGTGATGGGCACACATACAACTTTAATTCCAATGTATAAAAGCAGTTTTTGTAACCCAAACATTTATACTTCCATAATATTTAGAAGTAAAATTTAAATAATAAAAATTTATAAAAAACTTGATTACTACCTCAAAAAAATACAAATAATGATAAGGTGAATAATAACCAATTTCTTCCTCAATGATGTTATATTTGACTATGAAAAACTTGCATATAGATTTCAATCTAAGGTATACAGGGTGATTATTGGATTCATCTTTATAAAATTCTAAATATCTTAGCACCTTGTTCAGTGAACAAATGTAGGCTCCACACTTATACAACAGCAAAGGCCCTAAAGAGAAAGAAAGGGTAAAAGCTGATGGAGAAATGATAATGTATGGTTTCTTTTCTTTTCTTTTCTTTTCTTTTTCTTTTTTTTTTTTTTGATTAAATCATAGCTATGTACATTAATGCAATCATGGGGTACAATATGCTGGTTTTATATACAATTTGGAATATCTTCATCAAACTGATTAACATAGTCTTCACAGCATTTTCTTGGTTATTTTGTTAAAACATTTATATTCTACACCCAGTAAATTTTACATGTACCCTTGTAAGATGCACCATAGGTGTGGTCTCACCAATTACCCTCCCTCTACTTATCTCCCCTCTCCTCTTTCCCTTCTTCTTTCTTATGAAAGCTATAAATTGGTTTCATAGTAGGGCTGAGTACATTGGATCCTTTTTCTTCCATTCTTGAAATACTTTGCTAAGAAGTATATATTCCAGCTCCATCCATGTAAACATGTAAGAGGTAAAGTCTCCATCTTCCTTTAAGGCTGCATAAATTTTAGTATATGACGTATGGTTTCTTAGGAGCACCATGACTCTCCACAGTCCAGATCAATCATTGTTGCTAACCACAGTCCTGAATCTTTCTTTCTTGGCTCTGTTTTCTCTATGCATGTTATATTTTAAGCATTAAGGACAGTCTTGGTGAGGCAACCAGATGGAGTACAAAAGCAAAGCTTTGAAGTCAGAAGATTTGGTATGTAGGAAAAAAGATGATAATATTTGTCTGTGATAAGTGTTGGTTAAGGATGCAGATATCAAATGCCATAGGAAGCTATAAATCTGACACTCGTCAGGAGAAAGGTTATGAGCTAGGTGTACATACCAGAGAATGAGCAAAGGACAGACACATCTGGAGAAAAGCCCAAGCGTGGCCCATGTGATCCAAAGGCATAAGACAGACCATGGTACATCTGGTGTTTCTTAGATTTCATGGTTGAGGGTTGTCTTCCTGCCAGGTAATATTTTGATGCTAAATAGTAAAATGCCATCTATAGACTTTCACACATTTCTTAAGATAGTTTTTTTTTTCTGTTAGCTTTTTCTTTCTCATTGGTCTTTTTTCCTTCCTTAGACTCTATACTCTTCTCTTCCCATTTCCATAACCAATCAATTTATCTCTGTAGAACATCCATCACCTTGAACCATCAAATATCAGTATTTTCTATGGTTCAGTCTTTGGCTGTGCACATGTCAACAAATCATCACCTAAAATCATATTGTCACTCTTGAATTCCACATTCAATTCTATCAAGAAGATAATCCAGTCTATCCCCTTGAATTCCACTTCCTTTTTATTAAAGCCGTAAGTACATTTAGTCAGGGATGTCCCACCATATAGAGTCAGCCATCAACCTTTTCCTCACATTCTTCATGGCACTGAGATATTAATCATCATCAGAAGCTGTGCCAGTATAGTGCATTCCAGGATTTAAAACTCTCTCCTCACAGGGCAGGTTTTCATAACAGATTCCATCACCTTTCTCCCTGTCTCCTCAGTTTACACTAATAGGCATTTTTGATTCTGCCCTCTTCCTACCTCCATGTCTAGTCCTTGAAGTTAAGTATTCTTAAAATCTTCTTTTATAATATCTCTTGTATTAGAAACAATCTAAAATAATATTTTGTTGGATGAAAGTAACCAGACACCAAAAAGTAATATCACCACTTCATTTCCCCCCATTTCCACTTGCTTCATTCAGCCCTTGTTATGTTGAATAGGTTATCATTCAATGTTTGGTCTGTTGAATAAATTATCATTCTTCATATTTTTAGTATCTAGCCTCTCCTAACCAGTCAAGAATTTTTAGTGTGATTACTTTTTTTTTTTTACATATTTAATAACCTCAATTTTCTAACAATCTGTTCAGCTGCCTGATACTGTCCAACAGAAATGTAATGCAAGTAACAAATATAAGCCATTGTATAATCTAAATAGTGGCCATGATACAAAATGTAAAAGAAAATACATGAAATTTATGTTAATTATAAAAATGTTATATTTATTCAAACAAATACAATGCAAATATAATTTTAATATGTATGAATTAATACCTACTATTAATGAGATACTTCATATTATGTTTTATGTTGAGTCTTTGAAATACTTATCTCAATCCAAATTAGCCACAGTTGAAGCTCTCAATAGTCATTTGTGGCTAGTGGCTACCATATTGGACAAAGCAACTCTGCAACGTATCTTCCATTTCTTGCTCAAGCTTTTACTTTTATATCTCTCCTTCTTTCAATATAACTACATCCTTACTATCTTAAGGTATTACTAGCTTAAATTCTAATTTTTATAGACAAAGTTTTCTAAACTATCACAAAATTATGATCATGTCTCATGAAATGCATTATCTATACTACTCATTTGGATTGTCCACGTGCTACTCTTTGTTATTAATGCATGAGAACAGCCCCCCATGTAGATTCCCAATATCAGATACTTCTTTCTCCCATTCATATTACTTAGCATAATGTCTTTCAAAGAGAAGACACAATAAATATCTGTTGATAGAGTGATGAAAATATGGAGTTACTATAATATGTTGACTTTGTTAATTAACAATCATATATAATTTTTTTTAATTTCAAATCATTATGAGGGTACATATTTTTATATTACATTGTTTTCACTTCCAAGGTAAAGTTCCTGTTGTAAAAGAGCCCCTCCCCAAGGAGCATGTTATACACCCTCACAATGTGCACAATACATGGTGGCATCTGACCCATATATCCAATTTGTCAGTTGGCTGTGATTACCACACTATACTGGTACTAATTTAATTATAATTTACCTTTATATTTCTTTTCCAAAAGGTAACATTCTTATTTTGGAAAGATGAGTAACATATCAGGTATAGAAAAGTACCACACACAAAATGGAAAATCAAGTGAAACTAGTATAATATTAGTTCTGCAATTATTTGTATATGGACTGATGAGAATATTAACATCTGAAATATAGTGAACATAATAGTATTATAGAGGACATAATTTAGTGAGCTCCAACAAATATTGTCTGATTATCTTATCAGTATGGAGGAATTCTCAGAAACATATTTAGAAGATTTAATAAAACAATGTGTTGGAGAAAGTGATTTGATAAGGGATCTCCAACATCGATTTGTGATAGGGAAGTTTTGTACAATTACTCTGTGGATGTGTTTCAAGGCTGTGGCAAGTGCTTTGTCAGGGAATGGTGGGTTATATGTTGACATACACAAGGAGCCCTTGATGAGATTTTACACAAAGAATTAAAGATTAAAGTAATGAGTCCTGGTGTGGAAGGTAAAGGATCTGAATGTTGCTAATATTTTCCTCATCACAGGGGATTTGTTTATAAGTTACTATCATTTTATATAAGATAAAAACTGTTAGTATACTGCTGGTTAGTTTGAAGGGCATGACTCAGTAACATGTTATAAAAATTTTGGATAAGTTTGACAACGTAGATCTTACATAAAATTACAAAACAAGTGAAATCTGTACTTAGCGATACTCAGACTCCATCATCACCAAACACCCTATTCTCCTTTTAGGACTTTGCATACCCTATTTACAATGCAGAGCATCTCCATGATATGTGATAGGCCTTCTCAGATGCATTCGGATTTTATTGAGAGCTTTTGATGCTTGAAGATTTCATGATACAATATACTGCACAATAACTGGAATTAGGGAAGTTAATTTGGTTGCAAGCCCTATATCAGTACTTAAAATTATATTATAATCTTCTTCTTAATGAAACTGATGCCAAAATACAAGACCTACATCTACAAGACTAAATTATTTAAAAAGTGCTTCTTCAACTTTATCAATATTTTTTTTAATTCTGAACAACTACAAACAAAATTAGAGTCTATGTGTAGCATATGTATGCATTTTTAAGGGTTTTTTTCTATGTAACAGCTATTGTCAAATGGATAAAAAAAATCTAACTTACCAATTTATAATTTATGTATCTATTCTCCTTATAATTAAGGTTATTATTAATTTAAATGCAAGGAAAGTGCTTTGTGGGGAAGCAAATTCTATCCTAGTTGATAGTTATATTTGGAAAACCCAACTGGAAAAGTGAAGGGGGCAGGTAGTAAATGAGCTGGACAAAATTCAGAAAGTATGACAGATATTGTACAAGAAAGCTGGGGTATGATCTGAAATAGAAATGGGTAGAACACCAAATATGTCAGGTGCCAGAACCAAGGATAGACAGTGGAGTTTCCAGTCAAGGGGAAAAGCTATTGCTGGGAAACAGAAATTGGTGTTAAAGCAGATGAACCACAAATAGGAAAAAGGAGTAGTTTCAGAGATAAGATCCTGAAAGGGGAAAGTCTCTCCTAGAATGTCAATTGAAGCTTGCTTTTTTAGGCTGATAAAACTAAAATAGGTGAATAGGAGAGTCCATCTTAAGGCACTTGCAGTTTTCTGCGTTGATTCAATGCTGAAGAGGAATTTATAAAGCTCAACAGCTTTATTTAGGAATAAGAGCTTTGAAATTTCAGCTCCCTCCTTTTAATAAAAGTTATAATTAACAGTTGCCTTTATAGCTTTTCTCACTCTATGCTTCAAACCTCTTTCCTTTAAGCAAAGAAATAGAGGCCAGGATTAGCAGCTCACACCTATAATTCCAGCACTTTGAGATGCTGAGACTGGAGGATCACTTCAGACCAAGAGTCTGAGACCAGCCAGGATAACATAATAAGACTCCTGTCTTTACAACAAAAATTAAAAATTAGCCAGAGATGGTGATGCATGCCTGTAGTCCCTGCTACTTGGGAGGCTGAGACAAGAGGATCACTTGAGCTCAGGAGTTTAAGGCTATGGTGAACTATGATCACGCCATTGCACTCTAGCCTATACAATACAATATAACCCTGTTTTTATAGAAAGAAAGAAAGAAAGAAAGAAAGAAAGAAAGAAAGAAAGAAAGAAAGAAAGAAAGAAAGAAAGGAAAGAAAGAAAGAAAGAAAGAAAGAAAGAAAGAAAGAAAGAAAGAAAGAAAGAAAGAAATCGATCGATCAAAGGAAGTAATCAATTTGGACTTACAAGATAAAAAAAAACCATCACCATGAAAGGTAGCAGCAAAATATAGGAAAAAAAAAAAAAAAAAGAGAGAGTTTGAATAGAAAACCTAAGAAACCAGACTCAATGACTAGCTTTCCATGTAACATTTAGGCAAAGACAGACACTTAAATTATTATTTATATAATGAACTTGATCTTTATCATCATCCTTCTACTCACAATCATGGCAGCTCCCTGGTACCTTACCAAGGCCAGCCTCTTACCATGATTCACAAAACTTTACATAATCTAAAGTTTGACCTATACCCCCCTCCCTCCCCATCATACCAGGCTTTTCCGGGCTCACTGTGCTCCAACCAAACTGGACACATTTGTGTTCTTCAAGCACTTAATCTTGTGCCTGTGTCAGAGCCTTTACACTAACATTCTCTTTCTAGAGCCCTCTACCTCTTCCTCCTAGCATAGCTATCCTTTCTGTTACTGAGGTCCCAGTTTAAATTGTCATGTTTCAACAAGATCTTCCTTCCTATCCACTGCTACCCAACACGGTCTATTCACTACTACATTATTCTGTTTGATTTTCTTCACAGCACTTATATCTGAAATTATCCATCCAGACCCATATCTAATAATTTATTTATCTGTCATCTATCTATCTTTGCCATTTATTGCCTGTGTTACTCATTAACATATGATCTTTATCAAAGCAGAAACTTTGACTATTTTGCTTCAACCTGTAATTCCCACTGTCTGGAAAAGAATTCACGGTAGATGCTCAAATATATGTGTTGAATAAATGAATGATGAGGTGAGTATAAAGTGCTATTATTTTTCTTCTAAACTCATGGCTCTTCTGAAAGATTAGTATTATTTTCTTTTTTACATCTATTTTATTGAAAATATAGACTGACATTTTAGAGTAATAAAGGAAAAATATGTTCACACTGTCAAGGAATGGAAAAAGTAAGACATAACTGGCAGAATAGTGAACAGAAACATCAATGTAAACAATCCAAATGCATTTACAAGGGACAAAAATAACAATAAACTAAATGGAATATTGATTCAAATTTGGATGAAAATGAGATCATAAAAATGAAGCATAAAACTTACTTAAATTTATTCTTCTGTTTATAATCACTTTTGCATCTAGTTGAACTAGTTTCTCTTGGGTTTTAGGATAAATCTTAGCATATATTAGTCCCAGAAATATTAAAGTCATCATTAGTCTTTTCAATCAAATATTCATGTTTATAGTTAAAATTTTTTAATTTATTTTTATTAAATCCTTTGTGGGGTACAATGTGCTTATTTGATATTCAATGTGGAATGCTTATATCCAACTGATTAACTGGGGCTCAATGAGCAGGGTGCCAGCCCCATATACCAAGGGTGGCAGGTTCAAACCCAGCCCCAGCCAAACTGCAATCAAAAAATAGCTGATCATTGTGGCGGACGCCTGTAGTCCCAGCTGCTCGGGAGGCTGAGGCAAGAGAATCGTGTAAGCCCGGGAGCTAGAGGTTGCTGTGAATCCTGTGACATCATGGCACTCTACCGAGGGCAGTAAAGTGAGACTGTCTCAACAACAACAACAAAAAAAACCCAACAAAAATAAAAACAATTATTTGTTCTGGTAAGACATTTATACTATACTCTTAGTAGTTGCAAAAAGTATCATTGCATTGTACCCAATAAGTGATGTCCCACCAGATACTCTCCCTCCTCCCACCCTCCACCCTCCTGTTCCTTCTTTCTCCTATTCCCTCTTCCTTTCTGGGTATAGTTGTGTTTTGTCATTCACATTAATGTATAGGTTATCATATATGGTTTTATAATAATATTGAGTATAGTGGATACTTTTTTTTAATTCTTGAGATACTTTACTAAAAAGAATATGTTTCAGTTCCATCCATGTAAACATAAAAGATGTAAATTCTCTATCCTTTTTATGGCTGCATAGTATTCCATGGTATACATATACTACAATTTGTAAGCCATTCATGGGTCAATGGCCACTTGGGCTGCTTCCATGACTTGACAATTCTGAATTGGGCTGCAGTAAACATTCTGGTGCAAATGTCTTTGTTGTAAAATGATTTTTTATCATCTGGGTATATACCTAGTAGGGGAATTGCAGGAATGAATGGTAGGTCTACTTTTAGTTCCTTGAGATTCTCCAAACTTCTTTCCAAAAAGGCTGTATTAGCTTATAATCCCACAAGCAGTGCAGAAGTGTTTCGTTCTCTCTGTATCCATGCCAACATCTGTAGTTTTGGGACTTTGTGATCTGGACTAATCTTACTAGAGTTGGATAATATCTCAAAGTGGTTTTATTTGCATTGCTCTGGTAATTAATGATGAACATTTTTTCATGTGTTTGTAAGCCATGTGCCTGTCTTCTTCAGATAAGTTTCTGTTCAATTCTCTTGCCCACAAAGAAATAGGGTTATTTGTTCTTTTCTTACTGATTAGTTTGAGTTCTCTGTGGATTGTAATTATTAGAACTTTGTTGGAAACATAACCTGCAAATATCTTCTCCCATTCTGAAGGCTGTCAATTTGCTTTGCTTACTGTGCTCTTGGCTGTGCAGTTTTTTAGTTTGATCAGTAATATATATTACTCAGAAATAAAAACCAATCAAGAGCTATCATATTACCAGACTTCAAGCTATGCTATAAATCTATAGTGACAAAACAGCATGGTACTGGAACAAAAATAGAGACATAGATATATGGAACAGAATAGAGAACCAAGAGATGAACACAGGCACTTATCATCAATTGCTCTTTTTTTGGCCCAGACCAGGTTTGAACCCACCACCTCTGGTATATGGTGCCGGTGCCCTACTCCTTTGCGCCACAGGCACCACCTTTATTTATTTTATTTTTCATCATTTGATCTTTGATAACCCTATCAAAAACATTCAGTGGGTGAAGGATTCCCTATTTAACAAATGGTTCTGGGTGAACTGGCTGGTTCTGGGTGAACAGCAGAAGAAGACTGAAACCTGACCCTCACCTTTCACCATTAGGAGAAATTGATTTTCACTGGATAATAGATTTAAACTTAAGACATGAAACTATAAAAGTACTAGAAGAGTGTTCAGGGAAAACGCTTGAAGAATTTGGCCTCAGAAAGTATTTTATGAGGCGGACCCCCCTGGTAATTGAAGAAACACCAAAAATAGAGTTAATATCCTTAATATGCAAAATGTTGCTACAATTAGTTGTAAAAAAGTCCTACTAAAATAGATAAGTAGGCAAAATGCATGTATGAGTATTATAGAAATACCAAAGAACAAATCAAAAATATGAAAACCTTATTAACACAACTGGTAACAAAAGAAAAACATATCAAAACATGAAAAGATATAATTTTACTTATAAAATTGATAAATTTAAAAATTAGCAAAAGATACTATCTACCCTTAGCAGCAGTGTGTGGAAGTAGGCACTCTCACATCTTGCTTTTAGAAGTGTTAAATGTTATTACCTTTTTGGAGTAAATTTGGCAATAGGTAGTATAGTTTTTATAATTTAATGTATAGGCTTGACTGAGTCTAGCAATTCTTCCCAAGTAATTAATCATGATTTACACAAACATGTAGCCTTATGGATGTTTACCACGAGGCTGCTTATATAATAGAACCAACAGCCTACTTGACAAGTCTAACAAATTATGTTTCATCTGTAAAATTAAAATTTAAAATAACTAGGAAAATTCACAGGAACAACTCACATCATTTTTAAAGAGTCTTGGAAAAGTCAGTTAAAAAACAAGACAACATAATACCATTACTGACCTTATAAAATGAATATTAATGCAAAGAAAAGATACTGAGTGGCCAAATGATCAACAGCAGTTACTGTTGTGATAAGATTATGAAAGGTCTTTATTTTTTTCTTTTTAAATGAATTTTTTAAATTTCCAAAGGTAAATATTAAAATATTTTTATAAAAATGAAAATTTGTATTATTTTTACTAAAAGTAATAAAAAAGTTATAAATGGTGATTAATAATTTAATTTTGTTAAAGATAAGATAATGCAAAAGTGTACAATATCACAATAAGAAATGGAGAAAAGAATAAAAAGTAAATTATAAGATTTACAAGAAAATTAAGAGGATAATGGGAAGGATGGAAAAAACAGAATTGTATTTCAATCTAAGTAATGCAATAAGAACAGGTCTTATATCATTCTTTATCACACACACACATGATTCTTATATCATGTGTGTGCCAAAGAAAGTCATATTCAGCAAACTATGCAAAGTATAAAAAAGACAAGAAAAAAGTAATCTAAATTTCTTTCATTTATTTTATTTCAAAAGTATATGAAGATTCGATGTTATTAATTTCTGACCCTTTCTAATGACTCAGAAAATTCTAAATTTATTTAAATACAGTACCCAAACCAAATTTAGTTTACTTGATGTTTCTTTTGAGTATTATCAGGTGCCACATTTAGCTATAATGCTCCATTATTATTTCTGTGATGATGTCGTTTCTGCAGCATATATATATTAATAATAATATATTATTATTATTTCTTAGAGACAGAGTTTTATTTCATCACCCTCCGTAGAGTGCTGTAGTGTCACAGCTTACAGCAACCTCCAGCTCTTGGGCTTAGGTGATTCTCTTGCCTCAGCCTCCCGAGTAGCTGGGGCCACAGGCGCCCACCACAATGCCCGGCTATTTTTTGTTGCAGTTTGGTCAGGCCGGGTTTGAACCCACCACCCTCGTTATATGGGGCTGGCGCCCTACTCATGGAGCCACAGGCACCACCCTCTGTAGTCTATATTATTTTACAAGGCACACAGCATTTTTATGTGTGTTATCCCATTTACTCCCACCAAAATTCTGTGGAGATTTTTGTATAATTTCCATTTTACAAATGAAAAATGAAAATCGCAATGTTGACTTCCCAGCAGGTCAGTAATGCACAAAGCCTGTGGAAACTGCAAAACCAAGTCTTCCATAGATTATTCTTCAGCTAAACATTATCTTGAAGAACACCATTTATATTCTATTTTATTCCCTTTCTATGATAATAAGCTATAATCCAATAGTGTTTGCTCTCTTTCTGTGATTGATCTCCACGAGCGTGTAAGAGCAGCTGATTCTGAGAGCATCATCGTTTACATTTTAGGGCTACCTTCAGCAAATCATGTCACAGTTTTTCCACATTTCATGTATATATTGCAAAGTTTGTTCAAGTTGCAAATTATATTGACATCTTTGAAGACTTTAGTAAACTTCTGATTAGCCGTGCATCACTTAATGAGAGGGATACATTCTGAGAAATACATAATTATACAATTTTGCCGATGTGTGAACATCATAGACTATACTTACCACAAACCTGGATGGTGGCCCAATCCTCCTGGCCTCCAAACCTGTATAGCACGTTGCTGTACTGAAAACAGTAGACAGTTGTGACACATTGGTGAGTGTCTGTGTATCTAACCCTACCTAAGCATAGAAAAGGTACAGTAAAAATATTTTATAAAAGATAAAAAGTGGTCTATTTGTTTAGGGTACTTACCATGAATTAGTTTGCAGGACTGAAAGTTATTCTGGGTAAGTTGTTCTGGGTAAGTCAGTGAGTGAGTGATGAGTGAAGGTGAAGAGCTAAGACATTGCTGTACCCTACTGTAGACTTTACACCCTGAACAACTAGGCAACACTAACTTTACAAAAACAATATTACTTTCTTCAAAAATACATCAGCCTTTTATCTTACTACAATTTTTTTACTTCGCATATTTTTATTTTTTTTAGCTTTTTAAAATAATGCTTTGCTTAAAACATAAACATATGGCATAACTATACAAAAGGTATTTTCTTTCTTTGTATCCTTATTCTATAAGCTTTTATCTACTTTTGAATTTTTTAATTTTGTCTGTACTTTTAAAAACTTTTTTTGTTGTTAAAAAGTAAGACATGAACACACACATTAGCCTAACCTACTCAGGGTCAAGATCGCCTATACCTCTGTCTTCTACCTCCACATCTTGTCCCACTGGAAGGCCTTCAGGGACAATAACAGGCCTGGAAAACTGTCATCTCCTATGATTTAGCAATATCTTTTGGGATACTTTTGGAATGAATTGCCTGAGGCTGTTTTACATTAACTTTTTTTTCATGAAAAGGAGCACATGTTAAAATAACAGTAAAAAGTGTAATATAGTAAATATATAAGCCAGTAACAGTCATTTATTATCAAGTATTATGTAGTATACATAATTGTGTGTGCGTGACGGGCAGCACGGTAGGTTTGGTGGCACCAGCATCACAACAAACATGTTTGTAACGTGTCACACCACAACATTATGGCAGCTCCCAGGTCACTAGGTGATGGGAAATTTTCAGCTCCATTATAATCTGATAGTATCATTGTCATGTAATCAGCCCACCATTGATCGAAATGTTATGTAGCACATGACTGTACATCACTTCTAATTTCATTTACAAAGTATGTATGTAACAAAAGATACATCAAGTTTTTTTAAACAGGTGTAATTTAGGTGAGTTGATTAAAAAGATCTTTTAAATAATTAATTAGACATCAAAGGTCTTTGAGGATAATTTTAAGGTTAAAACTGCAGGCAAATTAGAATAATTCCTGAAATACTGTTTTGTTTTCTACCTACCTTGTAGAGATTTAAACACAAATATTAGAAAGTAGTCTCTCAAAATATAAGAAATAATTAACATTAGTTTCTGGCTCATAGATCTTCTTTTGCCCCTCATTCTGGTCATGTGAAGGATGTGCACACCCAAGTAGCTGAGTCATCTACTATCCTGACTCTGAGTTCTTTTATCCATTGCCCTTCAATGATTTGTGCCTCCATTCCATGGCAGCCACTCTCTCTCTCTTAGAGAAGTGCTAGTAATTCTCAAAATTATTTGTCTAACTCAAACTTTTCCTTTGAGTTCTAGAAACCTTTGTCCAACTTTATATTTCCATTTGGTGATCTCTCAGGCATTTCAAATGTGATAAATCCAAATGGATCTCTTCCCTTCCCTTTGAATCTTATCACCTTCCCAATCTTTTCCATTTCACAAAACAGCAGCACCATCCCTCAAGAAACCCAGAGGCCATCCTCAGTTCCTTACTCTGCTGTATCACAGACAATCTTTTGTCTGCATGTCCTAACCGTAACCTTAGTCCCTCTGTCATGCTTCATCTCCACTGCCAACGTGGTGGTCCAAATATCACCTCCACTCCCAATCACGGTCTCCTCAACTTGGGTATCACACAGCAACAAAATTTGCAACAGTACCAACCCCCAATCATTTCTTCCATGTTTTATCCATTTTTTATGCTCTATATTAAATACATGTTTGCCACCAATCCTCCTCCCTCTGCCCACCTCAACCCTCCCTCCTCTTCCTCTCCCCCTTCCCCCTATTCTTAGGTTATAACTGGGTTATAGCTTTCATGTGGAAGCCATAAATTAGTTTCATAGTAGGGCTGAGTACATTGGATACTTTTTCTTCCATTCTTGAGATACTTTACTAAGAAGAATATGTTCCAGCTCCATACATGTAAACATGAAAGAGGTAAAGTCTCCATCTTTCTTTAAGGCTGCATAACATTCCATGGTGTACATATACCATAATTCATTAATCCATTCGTAGATCGATGGGCACTTGGGCTTTTTCCATGACTTAGCAATTATGAATTGGGCTGCAATAAACATTCTGGTACAAATATCTTTGTTATAATGTGATTTTTGGTCTTCTGGGTATATACCTAATAGAGGAATTATAGGATTGAATGGCAGATCTATTTTTAGATC
>CAUYPK010101288.1:0-23865 GCA_963574355.1 Loris lydekkerianus | reverse complement strand
TTGTCAAAGATCAAATAACGGTAAGTAGCTGGATTCATCTCTTGGTTCTCTATTCTGTTCCAGACATCTACTTCTCTGTTTTTGTGCCAGTACCATGCTGTTTTGATCACTATTGATTTATAGTACAGTCTCAGGTCTGGTAGCGTAATTCCTCCTGCTTTTTTTTTTATTGCTGAGTAATGTTTTGGCTATTCAAGGTTTTTTCTGATGCCATATAAAATGAAGTATTATTTTTTCAAGATCTTTGAAGTATGACGATGGAGCTTTAATAGGAATTGCATTAAAATTATATATTGCTTTAGGCAGTATGGACATTTTAACAATGTTGATTCTTCCCAGCCATGAGCATGATGTTTTTCCATCTGTTAACATCTTTGGCTATTTCTTTTCTTAGAGTTTCATAGTTCTTTAGAGGACAATTTAAATCACTCACATTAATTGAGAGAACTTATAAGCCTGGTTGTGTTTTGGGTGTCATGATTTTCGGATGTCCAGTGTATCTTTTTTTTTTTTTTTTTCAGTTTTTGAACAGGGCCAGGTTTGAACCCACCACCTCCAGCATATGGAACCAGTGCCCTACTCCTTTGAGCCACAGGTGATGCCCCCAGTGAACATTTTTAATCATTTCACCACTGTGGAAGTTGAGTTTTGTTCAAAAATTTCTGGGTGAGTTTACTCTGGAGGCAGAACATTGCACTGGTGATTGTGGAGGATGGCTCTCAGAATGTCTTGGAGAGCTGGTTTAGTTATGGCAAATTTCTTCAACATGTGTATGTCATTAAAGTATTTATTTCTACATCACAAATGAAACTCAATTTAGCTTCATACAGGATCCTGGGCTGGAAGTTGTTTTCTTTTAGGAGATTTAAGGTTGATGACCATCCTTTTCTGGCTTGGTTGAAACATTTCAGTTGAGAGATCTGCAGTCATTCTGATATTTCTCCCTTTGTAGGTGATGCATTTCTTACATATGGCTGCTTGCAGAATTTTCTCCTTCATCTTAACTTTGGCAAAGTTAATCACAATGTGTCTAGAAAGATGCTTTATTTGGATTGAGTCTTGCTGGAATTCTGAAACTGTCTGCTATCTGAAGTTCTATATGTCTTGTGATGCTTGGGAAATTCTCCAAAACCTCTTGGAATAGAGCATCTGTACCTTTAGGACCATCCTCTTCTCCTTTGGGAATTCCTATAAGATGAATGTTTGATCTTTTGGAGTGATGCCACAACTCTCTCAGGGAATAATCAGTTTTTGCTCTCCATTTGTCTGCCCCTTTGAGCACTTGGGAACATTCAAAAGCTTTGTCCTTTCATCGGCCGGGTCGACTCTGTTACTGAGGGATGCTACTGTATTTCTGAGCTCCTCGATTAACTTTTGTGTTTCCTTGAGCTCTGCTGTCTCTTTTCTCATTATTTCCATATCTTTGGTGACTTTGTCTGTGAATTCATTAATTTCTTGGGACAACTTTAAAACTACTCTTTGGAATTCAATTTCTATTTTTTCTTCCATTCTATTTATCTTATTTGCCATCCATATTCTGAACTAGCTATCTGACATTGAAGCCATTTGTCTATGCATGGCATCTTCGGTGGTATCTCCTTTGTCATTTCTTGCAGGGGTGATCTACTCTGGTTATTCATGTTGCCAGCATTCTTCTGTTGGGTCCACAATGTTTATTTTCCACCATTTAGTTATTAGAACTGGTAGGGTGAGATTGAATCGGGATTGCCAGGTTGTAGAGATAATCCCTTACCAAAGCGCTAGGCTTTATAATTAGGATTTATCTCCTACAACCTTACAAAGGCTCCTTTCAGAGTTTTGGCTGGAGACTCTGAGGACCTACTTGGCAAGATAGCACAAACTAACTCTGTTTTGATATCAGCCAACCTCTACCCTATTCTAAGAAGCCATGCTATTAGGTTTAAATCTCAGCTATGAAGAGATACAAACAGCTGCAGCACCCAGTCCCCACCCTTCAGTTCTTTTCCACTACAGAAATTTGAAGGTCAACCTCAGAATGTCCCCAAGTGGACAGCCCCAGACATGAGTTCCAATTAAATTATCTCAGGCAGCACAAACCCTGCTCAACAGAGAGGGATTCAAGGGTCTCCAACAGCATAATTGGAGCCAGGAATCCATACCCCTGCCCACCAGTTTCAGTTCACACCCAGCAAAACTGCTTGCCAGACCAGCTGGAATCAGGGCACCACACACTGCCCACAGGTCTCAGTCCTCACCCAGTAAGCCTCTGCTCACCAGCCCCACTGGAGACAGGAACCACACCCTTTCCCTCAGGTCTTGGTTCACACTCAGCAAGCCTCTACTCAAAGGTTCTGTTGGAGTCAGGGGACAAGTCCCTTGCCCTCAGATCTCAGTCGACACCTAGCAAGCCTCTGCTCACACACCCAGCAGGGGCTGCGGACCAGCCCTGCCTGCCAAACTAAGTTCACACGGGAAAAACTCTCTCCTGCTGTGGGTGCCATCAGAGCCAGGGGTTCTACACCCCTTCCCACCAGACACACCACCATAACCAAGGGACTGCTTCTCCTCCCGCCTAGTGTCTCTTTCTTCCCACACCCTCTTTCTTCCCCGTTAGTCACAGATTCTGTCCTGATGGTTGGCAGTCCACACTATGCCCAGATCTCTCAGGACAAGACCAAACACTCTGTGCTCCGCAGGGGACAGAACTTCAGACCACCGTGCAAGGGGGAAGAGAGGACTTGTGGGGAAAAATATCTTTTCAATTTTATGCCTGGTGGGGTGGTGTCTAGGTTCATAAGTGGGACCTCCCTGGAGAAAGAGACCTAGCATTTAGCGGCCCTCTCCAGCAAGGTAAAATGAGAGGTCTTTTGTTCCTGGCTTATTCACAGATAGTCTGCAGCAGGCCTCCTGCTTAAGGAAGGGGTCTCCCATCCTCTAGTTGATAGGCTTTGTACCTGAAATTTGTTTTCTTTTTTTTTTTTTCAAGTAAAATTTTATTTACAAAATCAGGCATGGAGCTAGATTTGGACCTGATAATTTGCCAACCTCAACCTCAGATTGCTTCCTCACCACTTGCCATGCTTCTGGGTGTCTCCTTGCCAACAGCTGGTATATATTCAGGGGATGACTATATTAATAAACCATGAAATTTGTTTTCTTGAATGCTCATCCTTGGAGTTACAGTTTGCCAAACTTCTTTCTTGGCTCAGCTCCCCACCTTTGGCTTTGTAGAGTCCAATTCCATCCAGTTTTTCTCCCTCTGGTCAGGAACCTCTGCCAAGGGTTGCTACCAGTTGGCCATCTTCCATGCATCTTTTTTTTTTTTTTTTTTTTTTGAGACAGAGTCTCAAGATGTCTCCCTGGGTAGAGTGCTGTGGCATCACAGCTCACAGCAACCTCCAACTCCTGGACTCAAGCGATTCTCCTGCCTCCACCTCCCAAGTACCTGGGACCACAGGCACCCACCACAATGCCCAGCTACTTTTTGGTTGCAGCCGTCATTGTTGTTTGGTGGGCCCGGGCTGGATTCAAACCCACTAGCTCAGGTGTATGTGGCTGGCGCCTTAGCCACTTGGGGCACAGGCACTGAGCCAGAATTCCTTCTTTTTTGTTGTTGATTGTACTTTTGGTATTAATATCATATCTAAGAAATAATTGCCTAATTTGGGGTCATCAAAATTTATCCTCAAGCTTTCTTCTAAGAGTGCTATAGTTGATACACTTTGTTTGAACTTTGTACATGGTGTAAGATAAGGATACTACTTCATTCTTTTGCATGTAAGATAGACATATGTTGAAAATATCCAGCATCGCTTGGTAGAGTGCTACCAAACCCACCTCCTGCAAAATTCAACCTGTAAATTCCACACAGGAGTTTTCACGTTTGGAGGAGAGCCCCTGTGGGCTCCAGATCAGATCAAGTCATTTGGTCACTTGTCACTCAGGCAGATACCTACTGGGGGGCACAGAGCATACTCACAGGTTTAACTCATATACACTTGAGCAGCCTTGCAGCCATACCCAATATAATACCACTGTCCAGAAAATATCAGTTTAACTCCAAAACCCTTTCTTAAAAATGAGTAACTTCCCCATCAATCTCCTTGTGAGGAGATTTGGAGGGTGCCCATAGCAGATCTCCTCCACATTCCATTAGGTAGGGCTCCCTCCCTCCCAGGCTTCTCACCACCAAGCTGCATTCCACGCCACCCCCCAAGGACCCTTAACCCTTCAGGCAGCTTGATCGCCTTCCTTAAGTCCAGGATTCCAATACTTACTCACCCTGCCCCTAGGCAGGGGAAGAGTGGAGTCTGACTGCTCTTCTCACCATGGACAGCACCCCAGGAATGCTGGTGAATAAATTCCTCCATTTGGTTACATGGAAAAATAACTAAGAAAATGCCAGGAAGGCTATGTTAACCAGTGTAATGAAAATGTGCCAAACGTCTATGAAACTAGTGTATGGTGCCCCATGATCACATTAATGTACACAGCTATGATTTAATTAAAAAAAAAAGAAAAGAAAGAAAAAAAAATTTAAGACTTGTCTTTGAAAACATATTTAAGAGATCAGCTAGAACTTGGGAAGACTTTTTCAGAAAAGCAAACTATGAGAACTAAAATCACCCTAATCTGATGGCCTTTATCCAAATGTGAAACTTCTTGTTCTCACCAATATATTTATCTCTCAATAAAAGAAGAACATACTAAGGGACCCAAAAGGCCCATGGCCCCCAAATTTCTCCTGCATCAAGCTAAAATGCATATTATTAATGGCTTAGATACAAAGCAACAGTTTGCATTGATGCATTAATCATTGATTAAAAATTAATGCATTTTTTAAAAATTAATGCATTTAATTAATACCTTAAAATGCATAGGCAATGAAAAATTCTCATACTAAATGGTAGATGAACAAAAGCCAAACTTGTAACAGTGCCTGTGTATAGCAAGTGCACAATTCCCTATGTGTTGTTTGACATCAACCATCTAAAATATGAGGTCTTACAATTAAGTTTTTGAACTCATCCTAGAAAAAGTGCTACATACCTCATTGCTGAATATCATGATGGTCACCTTCAAAGTACTCCCCTTGGGAAGCTATGCACCAATCCCAGCATAAGGGTGAAGTCCACCCTTCAAAGCAATTTTGAAACTCTTTTTCTGGAATGGCCATATCTGTCATCATGTGATGTCCAACAAATAAATTCAAGAACTTTCCATCTTGTGCTTACATTGGTAGCACTGTACAAACAACTTGGTAATGTTTCATAGGATAAGGTACTAAAGTTATGAAACGTAACTATATGGAGGAGTTAAGTAGGTTTTTCTTTCTTTCCATTTTCCTATAATTTCTATAGAAACTATACAATATGCTCTCTATATATATTCTATACATACATATATTCTCTCTTTTCTTTTTTCCCCCTCTCTCCTCTCCTCTACTCCCTGTCATTCTCCCTCCCCCCAACTTGAATCAAATTGAGTTTTTCTCTTATGTGGGCATGTGTTAGATCATCTACTGGCTTCATATCAGTCTTGAGTACATTGGACACTTGTTTTTCCATTCTTGTGATACTTTACTAAGAAGAATGTGTTAAAACTCCATCCAGGTTAAATACAAAAGATGCAAAGTCTCCATCTTTTATGGTTGAATAGTATTCCATGGTATGCTTATACCACAGTTTGTTAACCCATTCCTGAGGTGATAGGTATTTAGATTGTTTCCACATCTTGGCAATTGTAAATTGAGCTGCAAAAAACAATCTCATGCAAATGTCCTTATGATAAAATGATTTTTTTTTCTTCTGGGGAGATGTCTGGTAATGGGATTGCAGGATCAAATGGGAGATCTAATTTTAGTTCTTTGAAGATTCTCCATACTTCTTTCCAAAGAGGCTATATTACTTTGCAACCCTACCAACAGTGTAGAAGTGCTGCCTTCTCTCCATAGCCACACAAGCATCTACAGCTTTGGAAGTTTGTGACATGGGCTATTCTCACTGGGGTCTGGTGCTATCTCAGGGTGGTTTTGATTTTCCTTTCTCTGATGATTAGGGACAATGAGCATTTTTTCGTATGTTTGTCAGCCATTCATCTGTCTTCCTCAGAAGTTGTATTCATATCTCTTGCCCAGTAATAGATAGGATTGTTTGCTCTTTTTGTTGATCAATTTGACTTCTCCATAAATTCTTGTTATCAATCCTTTGTCAGATTCATAACAATTAATTGTATATATTCTAATAAGCATGCATTACTTTTGTGAGCAGCAGCATGGTTTATTCAATATACTATGTTGAAAAAACACCATGAACTTTAGAGCATTTGAATGTTTGCTGCACCATTTACTATGTTTCTACTTTTGGTCTCTGAATCTCATTTTTCTTATCTACAAAATGGACACAATATTCACCTTATAATTTCTTGTGGAGCAAAGCACTTAACACAGTGTCTAACACACAGTAAAAAGGCCAGCTAATACTATTTTCTTATAATGGGAGAAAATAAACTTTCCTTTAAATCAATGAAGAAGCAAACACTTGGTGAACACGTGTGTACTTCATGTGGTGGCAGCACCCATCATCATCTCCTCTTCACTAACTGCTAACTATATGCTAGGCACCACACTTAGCACACTAGCCCAAAATAGTTGCTGGATGAACATTTTGACATTCCAGGATGCTGAGAAGAGGACAAAGCCAGCAGGATTCAGATGAGCCAGTATGCTGCAGTCACCAGCCCTGGGGAAGGGAGAGAGAAATGTAAAAGCACCTGGCCAGGGAGATAGGACACAGGAACCGGGCACCTAAGCCCTGACACCATCCTGAAGTGAGCACTTGAATTACGACTTAACCCAAGA
The DNA here is from genome assembly GCA_963574355.1 of Loris lydekkerianus. Lineage (NCBI taxonomy): Eukaryota > Metazoa > Chordata > Mammalia > Primates > Lorisidae > Loris > Loris lydekkerianus. The sequence continues at coordinate 17,024 of CAUYPK010101288.1, read as the reverse complement.
CTATTTTCCAGACTTTTCCTTTCTGCTTATATAGATGATCTTTCTCTTTCTTTCTTTCTTTCTTTCTTTCTTTCTTTCTTTCTTTCTTTCTTTCTTTCTTTCTTTCTATAAAGGCAACACGCTGGGATTCCAGGGCTAAGTCACTGTACCAGGCCTGATTCTTGCTCCACTGAATGCAACAGTGTTTTAGTCAGGGCTACATTTGGTTGAATGCCACCCCAAAACCCACCTTAAACAAATAAGGAACAATTTGTCTCATGTAAGAGGAAATCTAAAAGAAGTTTCCCAGGATTAGTGCTCAAAGGTGTCATCAAGCACCCCCTTCCTTCCCTTTTCCTACCCTGCCAGCCCTAACATTTGGTTGTCTCCTGGAGCATGATACTAATTGCCAATAAAGTATTAGCTGAAACCTGATAAAGTCCATTATACTCTGTCCCTAAGATGCTCACCTTTTAATAAAGGAATCTAGGAGTTTGGAATAACTTGAGTACTCAAATTAATTGAGTCTTTAAATGATGGACTCTCAGACCAATTGACAGACTTACGTAGAAGATATTTGAAAGCAGATAGAACTTCTTGGCCCTCTTCCAGCCACCCCATGGAATCAGCTCCTTGTTCCCTAGAAGTAGACCCTACACGTGTCTCCTGTGGGGAGATTAGGGACCCAAGCCCTCCCCACAAGGCCCACACACTGCTCCTCGTGGGGCTTACTGGCTCCATCCACATTCCCCTAGTCCACAGAAAGCGAGTCTCTGCATTTTGAGTGGCCGAGACATCATTCCCAGGGAGTATATGGCATTATTAATATGGAAATATGCAATGGTGCCACGGTGAGCAGCTCACCCCTTTATTAATAACAGTATTCACAGCCCAAAAGTCAAAGGCATTTCTGCTTGGGTGCTCATTAAAACTGGCCCCATAAAGAATGAGAGAAAGGTAATAAATCACCCATGGATCTACCATCTCAAGTCACTGGGGTAGAGGTCTGCACACCAGGGAATGGGGTGACAAGCAGAGAGCCCAGCCTCAGATCTGCTGGCTGAATAGTGTGCTGGACAGACCCCTACCACCATCACCTGTGTGCTGCCTGCTCTCCACCCTACTTCTGAGGAGGGAGCTCCAGGTCCTTGAGTTATCTGCCAAGTTTAGATACCCTCCAGCAATCAAAGACTGGAGCCAGCCCAGAAACCCTGCCTCTCGCCCACTCCCCTCTTCTTACAAGTCCTGCTCAGCTCCCTGGAATGAGGAGCACCTGTGTCTTAGAGGGAAGGGTGAATGCTGATTCCACTGACATTTCTTGAGGAAAAGTAAGGGACAGTTTTCTGGACCCATCTCTGAGCCAAGGAAATACATCACATTCATGCGGGATTCACAGTTTATGAAACTATGATGTCATTTCTTTTCATAGTATTCATCACACTACAAACTCTTTACATGTAAGTGACACTGTTTACTGATATTATTATTACCACTATTACCTCTATTATTAGAGAGAATTGTTCTCATTGTCAGAAATTTCAGGCAGGATTACATAGAGAAGTAATCCAAAAGTGTGTAAATGTATAAAAGTTTCTAAATGATAGTTGATCGTGACTGTTAGTTATCTATAGCTTTATAACAAACTGCCCCAGAATATGGTGGCTTAAAATGATGATTTATGATTTCTCATGATTCAGGGGTTTGGTTGGGCTTGGCTTCTTGACACAGGGACTAGACAGCAAGATGGCTCAAACAGGAGCTGCAAAGCCTCTGGGTCTGGGCCAACAAGTCATACGGTGTCACTCTGATCAGAAGAGGTCACAGAGCCTGCCCCAGTCAAAGGGATGAGGAACAGACTCCTTCTTGATGGGAGGGACAGCATGTGTGCCCAGGGCACTTTACTGGCGCCATCTTTGCAGTCCACCTGCCACAGCTACATAACCCTCCAGGAAGCAGACCACTTTAACCCTGGGCAACCATGTACATACCACACAGCCTACATGGGCCTTCATTTTCTAACTAGTAAAATAGGGATGCTGGCGTCTTGTCTGACCAAAGGTTGGAACTGAACAGGACGATCTGTTAAAACTCCCTTCCAAAGCTGTGAGTTTGGGGTTTCTGGTATCTCACAAATGCTTTCAATCACAAACACTTATTAAGAGTTAAAATGAAAATATGTCAAATAGTCTATAAAACTAGTGTATGGTGCCTCCATGATCGCATTAATGTACACAGCTATGATTTAATAAAAAATAAAAATAAATTTTAAAAAAGAGTTAAGCATTCTTTGAACTTTAGTATTAAAAAAAAAGTGAAAAATCTGTCTTCCCTCTACCAGTAGACCTTAAATTTTGAACTATATTTAGTGATCTTTTAATTCCACAGTGATGTCAGAACTGCCAGACTTAGCTGAATTTGTTTCTTAAATTTTTCTTGGCACATAGTTTTCCATCCTAAAGGAAAGGGGAAAATTTGAATCAAGAGTCAAATATGAAGATCCATTCTCAGTACTTCTGTGGAAAAACATGAAACTGACATGCAAGAAGGAAAATTACTTCTGCAAGAAAGTGATACCAAAACAGACAGGAGTCATGGGAGAGGGTAAGAGAAAAACTCACCACTCACATGACAATGAGAGGTCATTTCATGAAAATGCACCTGCACTGGCCCCAGCATGCAACACAAAACTCTTTCTTTCAAAAATGGAAAATTTTAGGGCAGCACCTGTGGCTCAGTGAGTAGGGCGCCGGTCCCATAAGCCGAGGGCGGCGGGTTCAAACCCAGCCCCAGACAAGCTGCAACAAAAAAATAGCCGGGCATTGTGGCGGGCGCCTGTAGTCCCAGCTACTCAGGAGGCTAAGGCAAGAGAATGGCCTAAGCCCAAGAGCTGGAGGTTGCTGTGAGCTGTGACGCCATGCACTATACCAAAGGCCCATAAAGTGAGACTCTGTCTCTATAAAAAAAAAAAAAAAAAGGTAAATTTTAGAGGTATTATAAACACAATTCTTTTTATATGAAATTTCAAATATTGATGAATAAATGTATTCACATAGCCAGCCAAACCCCCCAAAAAAAAATTCCAATTTCCTCACATAAATAAATCACTATTCTCATGCTACTCTGTACCATTGCTTGAGATTTTTTTCCCTCTGCTTTATCTTCACATAAAATATCATCAAAGCAACTCGTAAGTTTGATTTGCAAATGCAACATGTCTCACACCCATAACTCCAGGCCTCTACACATCAGAATCTCAACCACCCGCTCTGCATGCATCTCCAGAATGGCACCTGGAAGAGCTCATTAGCACACAACTGCAAGAAAGCAACAGGAAGGTGAGTTATGAACAACTGAACCCACGCTGTGAGATGGGAACTCCAGGAAACCTCAGGACACTGAGCATCAGTATATTCAAACTAAACACGCAGCAGGATTCTGACATTAATGTTCAGTCTTTCCACCTAAGGAAACAGGAAAAACCCTAACTGACCATCCTATTCTGTTCTTTTTCCATGTCTTCTACGCAAGGATGCAGCTTCCTTAAAAATCAGGGCTGATGGAGGCTGGGTGGAAGGAGGGTAGTTGGTGGGACCACATCTATGGTGCATCTTACCATGGGAAATTTACTAAATGTAGAATACAAATGTCTTAACACAGTAACTAAGAAAATGCCATGGAGGCTATATTAATTTTTTTGATGAAAATATTTCAAATCGTATATAAAACCAGCATTGTATCCTTGGTTGCATTAATGTACACAACTATGATTTAATTAAAAAAAAAAAAAAAAAGAAAAGAAAAGAAAATCAAGGCTGATATTGTTATTTGCTGGAAATCCACAGAAAGGGTGTAACACAAAAACTCACCTCCCATACCAAGTATTGAAGGCGACTGTAAATGCTAAGGGTTGTTTCCTCTAGTACCACCTGTTCTCGGGGTTTATGTTTCCCGGGGATGGCTTCCCTCTCTCTTCTGTAGCTTCACACTCACTCTGGGTTCTGCGACAGAAGAGGGAGAGAGTCTTCCGTTTTGTCATTCTGACTAGCTAGTCAAATGTGACTTGCATATTAGGGTCCAAGGAAAAGATGCCTTCACCTCGTGTGCTGTTCCTCTTGTCATCTTTTAACCTCTATCACTGTCCCCAAGGCCACCGTGACACTTCTGTGTAACAACCCTAACCTGGTCCTTGAATGAAGCTGCTCAGAACCTCACGGAAGACATTCATAGCTGCCGTCACGTGGGCTACACAAACACAGAAAGTCTGCATTGTACCATTTTCTTAGAGTTGGCAGACTCTAGAGATCATTCCATTGCCCTCATTGTAGAAAGAAGGGAACAGGCTCAGCACCTGTGGCTCAACTGGCTAAGGCGCCAGCCATATACACCTGAGCTGGCAGGTTCAAATCCAGCCCAGGCCCGCCAAACAACAATGACAGCTGCAACCAAAAATAGCCTGGGGTATTGTGGCAAGCACCTGTAGTCCCAGTACTTGGGAGGTGAGGCAGGAGAATCGCTTGAGCCCAGGAGTTAAAGGTTGCTGCGAGTTGTGATGCCACGGCATTATACCCAGGGCGACAGCTTGAGGCTCTGTCTCAAAAAAAAAAAAAAAGAAAGAAAGAAAGAAAGAAGGGAACTGAGACTCAGAGAAGAAATGTATTCATGTTTGTGCAAATGGAGAATAGACCCTGATTATCTTAACTCCTTAATGTCTTTAAATAGGACTCATTTGAGGTTTCAAACTAGCTGCAGAAACCTGGTAATAAGTGGGAGTCTCTGTGTCCCACAGCTCCCTCTCAGGCCCAGGCCTTCCATTTGTCCCTGTCTCCAAGGTGTCCCTTTGCATCTCTCCCCTGGGCGTGGCCTGTAGGTGTCTGGTGGAATCCCCACAGGGCAAAGCCAACTTCACGGAGAGTGATCTAGACAGTCACACAAAGCCCTACACTTGGAAGGGGCCTGGAACATATTCTCCTGAGTAAAGTATCTCAAGAATGGAGGGAAAAGTATCCAATGTACTCAGTACTTCTTTTTTTTTTTTTTTTTTTTGCAGTTTTTGGCCAGGGCTAGGTTTGAACCCGCCGCCTCTGGCATATGGGGCCAGCGCCCTACTCCTTTGAGACACAGGCACGGCCCTATATTCAGTACTTCTATGAAACCAACTTATATTTACTCACACTTTGTTATGAAAGATAGAACACAACTATAGCCCAGGATGAAGGAGAGAAATGGAGTGGAAAGGGAGGGGAGGGGGGAGGTTTGATAGAGGGAGGATAAAAGGTGGGACCACGGCTATGGAGCATATTGCAAGGGTACAAGTCAAATCTGTCAAGTGTAGAACATAAATGTCTCAACATAATAATCAAGTAAAGGAGGCGAAAGCTATGTTGATTCGTTTGATGTAACCACGTCAAAATTGTATAAAAAAAAACACATTGTACCCCACATATGCATAACTGTATTCATGATCTATGTGTATTTGACTTAATAAAAAAATAAAAAAAAAAGAAGGGGCCTACACTTGGCTTAAAGTTTTGGCACCATCTTGAAATTCCTCCCAGTTTTTGACATGCAGTCCCACATTTTCATTTTATACTGCATGAAAGTCATGTCCACTGTTCATACCACGTGCAAACGGCACCTTTGACCAGCTACCAAGAAACAAAAAGCTTAAAACTCTCCACCCTGAGTGTGGTGCAACAGAATGATTCCAAGGCTACAGTGCCCTCTCCCACATTTCAGGTCAAAGGACAGTTAGGAGGTTGAGCAAGACAATCAATAAGAATCATTGCTAAGAGTCCCCCCTCCCTGGGCTGTGGGTTCTGGAAAACAACCCTTGTCCCTGAGCCCCAGATACCTGTCTAAGAATACAGAACAAGTGCCACCTTAGGCTAATTAACTAACCTCTCTAAGCCCCTGCTCTTTCTTTTCTCCAATTATAAAAGCAATAAATGCTCATTACAGAGAAACTGAAAGGTGCAGAAAAACAGAAGGAAGAAAAGGTTACCTATCTTACCTAACACGTGTATTTTCTCCACAGGGCACATCACAGCTGTACTATCTAAGTACCGCCACTGTTAACACTTTTAGGTTTTCCTCTGGCTGTCCTTCTATGCCTAAGCTTCACTCTTTCACAATGGTAAGGAAACACCATCTTCTTCTCCCCCCAGAAAAGAGTATTGATCATCTTGGAAGCTTCTGCTGCAGGTAGCCTAGAAAGCTACTTGAAGGAGCAGAGAAACAGTAGCTGACTGTAGGGCAGCACGTGTGGGCAGCGCCCCTCTTCTGTGATTCTCCTGGGCATGCTGTCTCTCTGTAGTCGTAGGCCTGGCCAGAAGAATCCAGACAAGCCAGCAAGCCACTGCGGGGACATAAACCCTCTCCACCTCGACGGCACCCTGCTCCACCACTTCCTGTCACAACAAGACAGCAAGTGGTGGGAAGAAACTGGGAAGAGAAATCTTCACCTTTGTGGGGGACATCCTCAAGGGGCTGAGTAGACATGGGATGGCAGGTTTCCTTCAAGCCACAGCTGTCCTGGATGAATGGACAGGAGGGCAGTTTCTAAGACTGACCTTCCCACCATTAGAGGAAGTGACTTCCATGGAGTTTCTGGCAGAGGCTAAGCAGGGAGGAGAGAGTGGCAGGTGCTCCTCATCCTGACTGACCCCACAGGCTGATGATGTCTGGGAAACACCTGCTCTGTAAAGGGATTATCACAGAGGGCACATCACTGTTTTTCACACAGCATTTTGTCATACATGATTTTTCCATCTTATTATAAAATCTTAATAAACCTTATTATATTCCATATGTGTACACACCGGGATCTATTCGGCACTGTATGGAAAATCATTGTTAAAGTTTTTCAATATTTAGGATTATCCCCTTAGGCTATAATCTCAGGAAAAGAATAATTAGATTTCAATTATTACATAGCCAGGCATGGTGGCTCCAGCCTGTAATCCCCAGCAATTTGGGAGGCTGAAGCAGGAGAATCACTTGAGCCCAAGAGTGTGAGATTAGCCTGGGCAACAAAGCATGACCACATCTCCAAAATAATTTTTTTAAATTGGCCGGACAGTGTAACATGGTCACTGTAGTCCTAGCTACTCAGGAGGCTGAGGCAGGAGGATCACGTGAGCCAAGGAGTTTGAGATTTTTATGAGCTATGATCATTGCCACTGCATGATTTTTACAACACTCAATACACTGCTTTCCAAATAACACAAATTTTTAATCCAACCACAGGAAATGAGAGCACTGGTGCACGTGGGAAAAGACACACACACACACACACACACACACACACACACACACACACACACACAGCTAGCAGATTCCTTGGAGGCAGAGCCTGTGCTGGCCATGTGGGAAGCAGAAGGGCACCAGCATTAGGTGCAATAGGGCTGCCATGGGTTCCTGGCATGGCCTTCCAAGAACACCCTTCCTGCTTTGGTTAGCCAGAGTCTGGAGAAAGACTAAAGTGACCCAGCCAGCAGGGGGATTTGGGGGAGGGGGAGGAGGTAGGGCAAAACCAGCCTGGATAGAGCTTAGCGGACAGACTGGAGCAAGAGAAAGAGCTGTTTCTTAGGTTTGGAGGCTGATTTCACTCTGCTGTCTGAGATGTAATGTAACCTCTTCCACCCGGGTCCCCTTAAGACCCTCTAAAAATTGTCTACCAAGTCTCATCTCCCAGTTTCTTGTCTGTGATTAGCAGCCTAAAAATGAACCTCACTGTATTTATGCAAAGAAGTATCAGGGCCAATGTCTTTGTGCCACTTCTCTGCCTTCAGACCTGGCCCTGAGGCCTCTACATATCCAGGACGCAAAGTCCATGTTTTGTCCTTTTTTTCAAGCAGGAAACCTATCTGCCTGTCAGCCACATTCTGAGCACATTTGGAAGCTGTGTTTCACTATGTCTCTGAAACAAAGGGGACAACAGAAATGTCCTGGTCCTGCCATCTGCAGTTCCTTTGTGGTGGCCCACAGGGTGCTGTCACCATAGCAGGGTTACCTACTGCAGCATTTTAATCTGAATCAGAAACCAATATTTAAAACATGGCAGCTGCTGTCAAAACTCAGTAGAGGAGCAAGGACTGGTAGTACACACCTGTAATCCCAGCACAGTGGAAGGCCACAGCAGGTGGATCATTTGAGGCCATAAGTTAAAAACTAACCTAAGCAACATAGCAACACTCTGTGTCTATTAAAAAAAAAAAAAAATAGCTGGATGTGGTGGCACACACCTGTAGTCCCAGCAACTTGGGAGGCTGAGGCAGGAGGATTGCTTGAACAGGAGGAGTTCAAGGTTATAGTAAGCTATGATGAGGTCACTGCACTCTAGCATTAGCAACAGAGCAAGACCCCATCTCTTAAAAATTAAAGTAAAATAAAATAAGATAAAGCAAATTAGTGGTTGCCAAGAGCCACGATTAGGGTAAGGAACCAAGCGCAAAGAGGTACAATAGAACTTAGAGGGTTGGTAGAATGTCCTATTAATATTTCTTCTTAGTAGTGGTGGTGGTTACATGATTATATTCAAAACTCATTAACATTGTACACTTAAAACTGAATTTTATTTTATTTTAATTATATCTCAACCAGGCACAGTGGTACGCAACTTTAGCACACAACTGTAGTCCCAGCAACTTGGGAGGCTGAGGCAGGAGAATTACTTGAGTCTGGGAATTGGAGGTTGCAGTGAATTGTGATTGTACCCCTACACTCCAGCCTGGGTGACAGAGAAAGACTTTGGCTCAAAAATAAATGAACAAGTAACAAACAAACAAAACCTCAATTAGGCTAGGTTTTTGTTTTGTTTTTGTTTTTTGTTTTTGAGACAGAGCCTCAAGCTGTCACCCTGGGTAGAGTGCTATAGCATCACAGTCACAGCAACCTCCAACTCCTGGGCTTAAGAGATTCTCTTGCCTCAGCCTCCCAAGTAGCTGGGACCACAGGTGCCTGGCACAACACCCAACCATTTTGGGGGGGCGGGGTGTAGTTGTCATTACTGTTTGGCAGGCCCAGGCTGGATTTGAACCTGCCAACTCTGGTGTGTGTGGCCAGCATCTTAGCAGCTTGAGATATAGGCACTGAACCAAGGCTAGGTTTTTTTTTAAGAGTTAGAGGAAAAAGGAGAGGTATTCTAACTGGTCTGTTTGGGAGGTTGCTACAGTACCAATTCATTCTTCTGAACACTTATAATTAAAGGGAAGAAACAAAGCAGTTATCTCCCTTCCCTGCCCAGATTATACTTCAGGGTGCATCTTTGTCTTTTTAGATTCCACTAAACATTCACACTCACAAACCAACTATGAGCCACTCTGGGAAGAATAGGAACCAAGCTGGCCCGCAAGGCAGTACTGGGCACACCTCCTCCACTGGCTCATCCTTCGGTAGCCCTAGGGTCATCCTAGGGGCTGCCTACTCCCCAGCAGATTGTTCAGTGCAAGGAAGGGAGACTCGCCACAGCACAGGAACAGGAGCCATGCTGGTGCAGAAGCCTGGCACCGACAGGAGCCAATATCTCTTGTAACAAGTCTATAGACAAGAGCTTCCAGGGCCCCACAGGAATCCCTTCACTCAGGAAAGCTACAGAAGATGGCATTTTCCAAAGATGGATGCAACAATACTCTGGTCCCACATTATTTTAGAAATTTGCTGCACTAACAGGTAAAGTTTAATTTTTATAATGAACATCACTGCTGATAAAATTTTTTAAACTAATGAAAACGTAAATAATAATAAATTTCATATGAAGAAAATATAATGAAACCAAAACACACAACCTATTTCTAAATTTAAAAGATACAAGCTACAAAGAGAATGTAGACTATGATCCTATATTTTGTAAGAGTGAGAACCACAAAAATATTAGCAGTGGGTATTTTTAGATGTTGGTAAAAATATACATTGGTAAAAGGAAGCTATGCTAGTGACAAGGTGGCAAGACAGCCACACTTTCACATCCAGTTTATGATAGCATAAACTAGGAAAACTTTTCTGAAAAGCTATTTGAAATTATGTATCCAGAGTCTTAAAATTTTATATGGCCTTTATCATGTACTGAATTTCATCCCTCTCCAAAAAAAAAAAAAAAAAAAAAAAATTCCTATGTTGAAGCCCTAACCTCCAATGTGACTATTTTTGGAGATGGAGCCTCTGAGGAGGTTATAAAGGTTAAATAAGGTCATAAGGAGGGGTTCTTAATTAAATAGGCAGATGCCCTTTTCAAAAGACGTAGAGGGGCTGGGTTTCCAGCAAGATGGTGGCCAAGTGACAGCTTCCCTGCAACTAGCCTTGGTGAGTCTGGGGAGATAAGACTCCAGGCATCTCTGGCTAGTGGGATCTGCCTACAATCATCCCTTTGAGGATACAGGGAGTCAGCAAGGGACTTCTGGACCCCATGAGGAGGACAAAAACAGTGAAAAACTGGCAAGTGATTGCATGTGTTCGATCCACCTAATCCCACTGGAAACCATAAGTACAAGCAGCAGTGAGACTGCAAACCAGAAAAGCTTTACCTGTGAACTGTTTCAGTGTTTTTGGACTTGGCCCTCAGTTGAACTGCCTTGGGGAGAGCTTGAGCAGGAGTGCGAACTTTGGGCATTGTCTAGGGCCCCAGACTGAGCCACTGAGTCGGTCGGAGCTAATAGTATTCGGCTGTGGGCCGCAGGAAGCCATTGTGAGAAAACTGCCCTGGCAAGGTCTGCCCTCAGGATTGCAGAGCAAGTATCAGACAGAAGCTAGTAAGCTAGTGACTGAGCAGCCTAAAAGCGGGGAGGGAGCTGCCTTACAGCCTTAACCCTCAGAGGCAGAGTGAGACCGGTTTTGGCACACTGGAGCCTTGGGCTGTCACCCTGGGTAGAGTGCCATGGCTTCACAGCTCATAGCAACCTCAAACTATTGGGCTTGGCACCACCCGGAACACCATAAGAGCTGCACTGCCAGACCTCTGCATGCCCTGACCAGGAACTGCGGAAACCACACAACCCTGCATCCTCCCTCCTGTACCCTTCCTGCCTCCATACCGGCCCGCTCGTCTGGCCAGGGACACTGGTAGCCACATGCCCTCCAGAACCCTCCTGCCTCTGCGCAAAGCCCTTCTCCTGGCCAGAGACTGCTGGAGCCTTGGACTCTCTGTGCCAAACTCACTGGACAACAGGCACTCCCAGAACCATGCGCACCACCTCCCGCCCTGTTGCTGGATCCAGTGTGTCACACTCCAGAGCTGTTCGAAACCAGAACTCCCTAGCTGGAGCAGCTGCAGAGGAACTACACAGGATCACCCCCTACAAAGATCCAGCAACAATAGAGTGATCCTGCTGGGGTCTAACCTTGGAGAGACACCTCCCAATTCTGAGGATGGTCAGAGGCAACAGTGAAAAACAATCATGAGGCAAAATCAACAGAAAAACTCTGCCAATATGAATAAGCAGAGTAGATCAACTCCCCCAAGGATCAATGGGGCAGACACAGCACAAGATCCCATGCACAAACAAATAGCTGATATGTCAGAAATCGAATTCAGAATCTGGATAGCAAATAAGATCAAATTAGAATTCAAAGCAGTAACCCAAAAGATATCCCAAGAATTCAACAAATTCAAAGAACAAATGACCAAAGATATTGACACATTGAGATAAGAACTTGCAACCCTCAAAGAGCTGAGAAACACAGTATAATCCCTCAGCGACAGAATGGAGCAAGCAGAAGAAAAGATTTTTGACATTGAAAACAAAGCTTTTGAATGCTCCCAAACTCTCAGAGAGGAAGAGAAATGGAGAGCAAAAACAGATCACTCTCTCATAAAGCTCTGGGACAACTCGAAGGAAATCAGTATTCATCTTATACGGATCTCCGAAAGTGACGAAGTGACTGCACAAGGCACAGAGTCTCTTCTCCATGAGATTATGAAGGAGAACTTTCCAAACATGCCAAGAGATTCCTAAATTCAGATAGCAGACAGCTTAAGAACTCCAGCACAACTCAACCCGAATAAGACATCCCCGAGACACATCATAATCAATTTCACTAAAATTAATATGAAGGAGAAAATTCTGAAGGCAGCCAGACTAAAGAAAACCATCACCTACAAGGACAAGAATATTAGAATAACTGCAGATGTCTCTGCTAAAATCTTTCAAGCTAGAAGAAGATGGTCATCGACTTTTAATCTCCTAAAACAAAATAACTTTCAACCCAGGATCCTGTACTCAGCTAAACTGAGTTTCATTTATGACAGAGAAATTAAATACTTCAATGACATTCACATGTTGAAGAAATTTGCCATAACTAAACCAGTTCGCCAGGATATTCTCAGACCTATCCTCCATAAAGACCAGCATAATCCTCCACCACAAAAGTAAACCCACCCAGAAAATTTTGATCAAATTCCAACTTTCACAGTCGCAAAAGGATTAAAAATGTCCACCGGACTCTCGAAAGGCTTATCAATATTCTCAATTAATGTGAATGGTTTAAATTCTCCTCTAAAGAGGCACAGGTTGGCTGACTGGATACAAAAACTCAAGCCAGATATCTGCGGCCTACAAGAATCGCATCTTCTACATTTACTAAGTTTCACATATATCCTCGTAATGTCTTAGCACAATAACTAAAAAAGATGCCAGGAAGGCTATGTCAACCAGTGTGATGAAAATGTGTCAAACGGTTTATGAAGCTAGTGTATAATGCCCCATGATCATATCAATGTATACAGCTATGATTTAGTAAAAAAAAAAAAAATTATCTGGTTCCTGTTGGCTTCCCTGTTGGGTGATAGCCCCACTTTGATATGCCCACATAATTCAAGTCTTCAATAAAGTTATTAACCTCCTAAAAGTTTAGATGAGTTAGATTCAAGGGCAAAGTGAGAGAAGCATCTGATCTTTATGTCTGAAATGATACATGGAAGAAATGAAACAATCTGAAAGGATGGGGTGGTGCATGAAGCAGGAAGAACCATGAGGATGAAGTCCTGGGAATGCAGAGATCAAGGAAGAGCTGTGAACAGTTGCGGTTTGGTTCAACTTTAGTAAGACCTCCAAGCTGCAGAGATACTTCAGCTGCCATTTTTACCTCCAGTTTATGCCCCCTGATCCATGACCTTTGTCTTACGTCTTCCTTGTTCTGTCATGTCAATGTAGAGATTGTGACATGCCTATCCTCTATGGTAGCTCAGGTGTGCTCTTCACCTGCTTGCTCTGGGCTAATCCCTCCTTCTCAGACTCTCTTTTCCTTTTTTCTGTTGCTCTTATGTGATCTTTGGCTTTACCTCTCTTTCCCAAATCAACCCAAGACTTTTATTGCAGTTCCATGCAATCCTGAGCTAAGTAGAAAAGACAGAGGAGTGAATTTCTCTGAAGGGTTTTTCTGGGCACCCCAGCCTCTTTGTTCAAACATTCTTTTTGTTGTTGTTGTTATTGTTATTATTAAATTAGGGTTGTTTTTTAAATTTTTTTATTAATATTAAATCATAGCTGTGTACATTAATATGATCATGGGGCACCATACACTGGTTTTTTATAAACAGTTTGACACATTTTCATCACACTGGTTAACATAGCCTTCCTGGCATTTTCTTAGTTATTGTATTAAGACGATTATATTCTACATTTACTAAGTTTCACATATACCCTTGTAAGATGCACTGCAGGTGTAATCCCACCAGGTTTTTGTTTATAATCCTTATGTTAAACATTGTTATTGTTATTAAATTTTAAGCCTTTTTTAATTTTGTGAAGGCAGAAAGTGGAAACAAATTAAACATATGTATATGTATAGAGAAAATAATAAAAAAAAATATGCCAGTTAATCACCTTCTGGGATGATTTTGTTCTAGGAGCATAATAATAACTATAAACATTTTTGGCATTAAAAAAGTATAGCCAGATCATGCGTAATAAAAAATTGGAAAAAAAATCTAATCTAAAATATTAAGGCATTTATTTTATGCACTTTTCTATCTGAAAAATTTCTAAAAGGAGGGTTTAAGATTTAAAATATAAGTTTATTTAAATTGGGAGAATTTAGATAATAGACTGCTGACATTATTTAAATGACAGAAAAGAAAAAGTTATTTCAGAATATTTTCAATTGAGTAATAAAACAGCTCATTGATTCAGTGTTACTCAATATGCTTTTGAAAGACAAATACTTCCAAATATGCATTTCTTAGGACTTTGTTAACATAGACATATTAAGTCTTTATGACTGTTACTATGGTTGAATCTCAAAACTCAGTATTTTGACTTTTATTAAACATAACAGTTGTTGATCTTTCTAGTATAAAATATGATGTAATAAAATTTTGCCTTTATCTAAAAAAAAAAAAAAAAGATGGAGACTTTATATCTTTTGTAATGGAATTGGAGAACATTCTACTTAGTAAAGTATCACAAGAATGGAAAAGCAAGTATCCAACATACTCAATACTAATATGAAGCCAATATATAAACAACGACACACCCACGGGAAAGAAAACCACAAATATATTGAAATGACGAAGAGGAGGGAATGAGGAAAGTGGCAGGTTCCCATCTAATGTACGTGATGTGAGGATATATAGCACACCTCTTGGGTGAAGGGCTCAACTACAACTTGAACTTTACTTTAGAAATGAAAACAATGTAACCTACATATTTGCACCCTCATATTAATCTGAAATTTAAAAAATCAAAACGTCTGTCATTCAAATAGTGGAGTCTCCTTTCCTGCTGCCCCAAAGATAACCACTGGTCTCAGAAATAGTGTTTTTTATGTTTTCTGAGTTTTAGAATCATTTTTAATTATTCAAATAACAGCATTCAAATGACACTTAATAGAAATGGAATGGTTAAATAAATATAGAATGGAGATGAGAATTTCCTCTTTTACATACAATTTAATCATGCCATATATGGGAGGATAAAAGACATTTACTGTAAATAATTGAATTATCTTGAGCTCAATTTATTAAAAGTAGATTTTAATAAGTGAGTTTTTGCCATTACTGTACATTGTAAGCCAGTATTTTTTAACCTTTTTTAATCTCAAGGCACACTTGGATCTATAGTTAAACTTCCACAGAACTTAAATTATGTTGATAAAAAAAAAAAGATAAAAAAGAATTTACTTCCTGTGCTTTGAACTTCTTTCAAAAATCATTTAATGATCTTTAAAAATTTTCACAGCACACTTAATATCTTCTCACGGCGCACCAGTGTGCCACGGCACACCAGTTGAAAATCACTGTTCAAGCCTTTGGAAAGCTCCATTAGGGTCAGTCTCAGCTCACAAAGCACGTACTCAGCACAGATGAGACAAATTGAACTGTAGTCAAGTATGTAGCATATTCTTGAACTGGCAATTGGAGAACAAAGACTATTATTACAAAGTTAGAACTGGCAAGTGTTTATGAAGATAATATATCAATTAATCAAGTTTTTGTTGATATGTAAAATCAACAATCCAGGTAAATTGTTACATTTATGGAAAAATTAGGAAGAATAATTTGCTTAAATAATTCAGTTTCTTTAGTGTCAATTTTTCTTTCATATTTCAAGGTTAGATTTAGCCTAAAAGTGTATTTAGTTTTTGTGACTTCTAAAATTTTAGAAATATTTCCTATATCAAAGGAATTCATTGGGTAACCAAATTGTTGGTAATACTGATGCTAAGCTGTGAAAACTGGATTCAACTTCGAGCTCAGCAGTGTGAGTTGGGAGGCTCAAAACCTGGAAGAGCAGATAGTGCAGTCTCAGTTTGAGGACAATCTGTTGGAGAATTTTCTCTTATTCAGGGGAGGGTTGGACATTTTGTTCTATTAAGATCTTCCTTCAACTGATTGGATAAGGTTCACTCACATTAAAGTAGGCAATTTACTTTATTCTAAATGATACTCTTACCCAAAACACTTGCAGAAGCACCCAGAATAATATTTGACCAAATATCTGGGCACTTAGTGGCCCAATTTGACATATGAAATTACCCATGATAGGTTTTTTAAAGCTACAAGATTAGTGTTATCTCTGACTAGCAAATGTTAGATGCATTGTCATGAGACATCCAAGCAGGCAGGCTAAATAAATAGCTAAATATTGGGGCTATATTTAAAGGAGTTAAATGTTTAAGAATTTGCATTTGGCACTACCTGATCTTGAAAAAATGGACCTGCCTTCTCTGAAGGAGTAACCAATATAGGGATCCATAGATGGGAGTCACGTTAGGCCCATTTATCTCTCTCTCTTTTTATTCTTTTATTTTGTTTTGAAACAGAGTCTCTTTATCTCCCTGGGTAGAGTGTCGTGGCTCCGCTATAACTCACAACAACCTCAAAATCTTAGGCTTAAGAGATTCTCCTCGCTCTGCCTCCTGAGTAGCTGGAATCACAGGTGCCCACCACGATGCCCAGCTAGTTTTTATATTTTTAGTAGAGACAGGGTCTTGCTCTTGCAGGTCTCAAACTTCTGAGTTCAAGCAACTTGTGAGCTCAAGTAATCCACCTGCCCCAGCTAGGATTACGGACTTGAGCCACTGTGCCTGGCCCCCATTTACATCTTACTTTGAGACTACCCATGTCATGTCTCCAGCTTTTCATATAAATAGGATTCTAACAATGGTTTCCCCTTATCACAAATGTTCCTCAATCCCATGTTGGTAGTTGAGGTATAATATTAGATGCAATGCACGGGTATTGCTGAGTGTTGAAACAGCCTACTTAAAAAATCAACTCAAAAAGACTATTCTGCCTTCCTAACCTCTTTCTGGTCTACACACCTTAGTTAAAACAATGAGGTCACTAAATGCGGCTGTAGGAGCATTATCTTACCTTAGTGAGGTATTATCTCTCCTAACTACCCCCAGGAATTTGGTTAGGATGATCAAGGTGGGGGTATTATATAGTTTTTTTTTTTTTTTTAATTTAGTAAATCATAGCTGCATACATTGATATGATTATGGGGCATCATACACTAGCTTCACAGACCATTTGACACATTTTCATCACAATAGCTAACATAGCCTTCCTGGCATTTTCCCAGTTACCCTGCCAAGACATTTACATTCCA
>CAUYPK010101287.1:0-31404 GCA_963574355.1 Loris lydekkerianus | reverse complement strand
TACTCTTAATTTTTTTTATTCTTTTCAGCCTATTACTATATGATGTCATTAAGCGATTTTCGGCCAATTTTTCTCTACAAATTCAAATTGAACCAAAGCGCTGCCAAAACAGCCCAAAAAATTAACCAGGCATTTGGCAATTATAGTGTTAATGAACACACTGTTCAATGTTGGTTTGCAAAATTTTGTTCCGGAAATTTTAGCCTCGAAGATGAGCCCGAAAGTGGTTGATCTAGAGTAATCCAGGACAAGGATTTGAGGACCCTGGTAGAGACTGACCCATCAAAAACGGTGCGTGGGATGGCAGAAGAACTGGGTGTCAGCTCCCATGTGGTTTTTGATGGTTTAAAATGTATTGGAAAGGTCAAAAAGCTCAAAAAGTGGGTGTCCCATGATTTAAACGATTGGCAGAAATTTCACATTTCGAGGTTTGTTCTTCATTGTTTTTGCACAACCAAAATGATCCTTTTTTGGATCAGATCATCACGTATGATGAAGAATGGATTCTCTACGACAATAGGAAATGTTCAGGACAGTGGTTGGACACCGATGAGCCTCCCAGGCACTTCCCAAAGGCGAAACCCCACCAAAAAAAGATCATGGTTACTGTATGGTGGTCAGTGGCTGGTGTGATTCACTATACTTTCTGCAACCAGACCAAACCATCACAGCAGAGTCCTACTGTGAGGGAATCAATGAAATGTACCCAAAATTGCATCAGCAGTAGCCAGCACTGGTCAACAGAAGAGGTCCGATCCTGCTCCACAACAATGCCCAGCCACACGTCTCACAAATCGCCATCCAAAAATTAAAGGAATTGAGCGTCAAAGTTCTACCCCACCCACCATACTCCCCAGACCTCTCGACTACCATCTTTTCAAGCACTTCGATAACTTTCTCACCAGTAGAACCTTTGCCAATCAGGACCTAGCAAAAACGGACTTTATTGACTTCATCGAATCCCGAGCACCCAATTTTTATGCCAACAGAATTAATCGACTTGTGTTACATTGACAAAAGTGCACTGATTCAAATGGTGCTTATTTCAATTAAATTGAATAAATATTCACTGAGATATTACAGTTTAAAGTAGACTCATAAAAACGGACAAAACTTTTGAAATGACCTACCATGGCCTTCTACTAAGGGTCACAAAGTGAAACTCTGTCTCAAAAAAAAAAAAAAAAAAAAAAAATATATATATATATATATATACACACACACATATATATACACACACACATACACATTCAAAGGAGGCTTTTTCTATCCTGTCTGGCAGATAACACAGAAAATAAAGAATGATCTCTTGCTTAGAGTTCCAAAAGTAATTTATCATTTTATTAGATGGAAATAGAATTCTAGTTTTTTACAGACATCATATTTGGCATTAGAAACATAAATTTTTTCTTATGGATAAACCCACCAAAATCAAGCCAACTTAGATAAAATTTTAACACATATTGCTTCTTTTCAGATCCAAGTATTGTAAAAGTTACCTAGGAATCTTAATATTATGTTCACCTTATACAATGCAAAATATAATTACTGATGATATAAAAAGATTTTCAAAAAAAGTTTCAAAGTAATTAAATACAAATTAACATTTTCATAATCTTATGTGTTGTGTAGAAGTAACATTAGATTTTTTTTGATAAATAATCCATTATAAAATATTTAGAAAGTTCAGATTAACTAGTTTCTTTGTGTGAAAATAAATCCTAATCTTATAAAAATAAAATGTACTCTGGCATTATATTCCATGCTGATAAAATCTGAGAATAGATATGTAGTTACATTTGTTTTCTTTCTTAACCCCCAAATATTAATCTGAAGATTATTAAACCTTGATTATATGAATGTATATTCTTATATATAAATATTTTGAACTAGTGGTATCTATAAGAAGTTCTTTTTCTTTAAGGTCTAGCACTTTTTAAGCTTTCAAGGTTTAACTTCCTTAATTTCTGTGAATTTTGGAAAACATTGTCTCTATTGCTCTATGAAGACAAAGTTCTTTTAACTTAAGTTACATTTTAATTTAATTTACTAAACTCTTTGGAAGGAGAAAAACAGCTCCCTCTCAGCAAGTGAAGGCCCTTTTAAAATTCTACACATGAGCTTGGCCTTTCAGCTACCCATCACAGTGAACACAGAAGAACAAAAATTCCTATCCCCGAGTGTAAAGAGTTAAAGATTCTTTGCTGGATTCTATGCTGTTTCCATCTAACAGGGAAGAGGTCTTCATCATCAGTAACAGCCCAAATCACCAAATGCCCAGATCACAAAACCAAATTTCTTTTTTTTTTATTTTTCATTTTTTTATTTTATTATTTTTATTATTTTTTATTTTATTTTATTTTTTATTAAATCATAGCTATGTACATTGGTATGATCATGGGGCATCATACACTAGTTTCACAGACCGGTTGGCACGTTTAAATCACACTGGTTAACATAGCCTTCCTGGCAATTTCACAGTTATTGTGTTGAGACATTTACATTCTACATTTACTAAGTTTCACATATACCATTGTAAGATGCACCACAAGTGTATTCTCCAGAAAGATACTTTAGAGTACCTATACCAGTAATATACTGCATTTCCTCTAATCAATTTCCACAAACATCATTTCTTTTAACTGAGCTCTCCTCTCTCAAGAAATAGAAGTTCTTGGCTCGGCACCTGTGGCTCAAGCAGCTAAGGCGCCAGCCACATACACCTGAGCTGGTGGGTTCGAATCCAGCCTGGGCCCCCCAAACAACAATGACGGCTGTAACCAAAACAAAGCTGGGCGTTGTGGCGAGTGCCTATAGTCCCAGCTACTTGGGAGGCGGAGACAGGAGACTCGCTTGAGCCCAGGAGTTGGAGTTGGAGGTTGCTGTGAGCTATGATGTCACAACACTCTACCCAGGGCAACAGCTTGAACAGCTCAAAAAAAAAAAAAAAAAAAAGAAATAGAAGTTCTTGTTCCATAAAAATCTCAAACATGAAAAATTTATTGAGCAGACAGCATAGACAGGGGAAGAGAGTTAGAGATGAAGACCCAGTCCTGACACTAACACACTTAACAGTTTGCTATTTCTCTTTCCAGATTTAGATCATACATAAACAAATGTTATTTTTTAAAACAAAATTATACTATGAATACTATTCTATTAATTTATTTTTCACTCCACATGTTACGGACATCCTTTCATAACAATACATAATAATCATCTCCTTTTAAATAGGCATGTAGCATTTTATGTATAACTGTACCATAATTTACTTAAGCCATCTCCTATTAGTGGATATTAAGACTGTTTCCAGTTTTTTCTGTAACAAACCACACTATTTTGAGCATCCTCATATAATACACTAAGTACTTAGGTAGGATAGTACTACTAGAATTAGAATTAATAGGTGTAAAATTGCTTTCTAAAAATTTAGTAGTATTTTATATTCCCAATGGAATTGGTTCTATACCATCTGAGGTTACAGGCATCCACTGGAGATTTTGCAATGTATTCCCCATAGATAAGAGGACACTACTGTGACTGTACCCAAATGCTAGGTTATTTTAAGGCTTAACTATCACATCTATAAAACATGTGGCACATAAAAGGTACTCATAAGTACCTATTATGACTACCATTTCAGTATTATTTTCAATACAACCATTAATCAACTTGTTTCACTAAGACAAATTATGGTTGTACCAATTAATAACAAAGTTATTTTTCTTATTTTAACCCACATGTGAGAAAAAAGGAAATTATTATAATTTCTATCTAGAGGTTTAGGGCCCCAAACACAGCATGTTGAGACATCACACTTTGAAGATAACCTCTCTATACAAATTTAATTCTTAATTCTAGTTCTGCAACGTAGCATCTTCAGTTTAACATGTTTAAACACTAATTATAAGGTTATTTTTTAATAAATGTTTTGAGACACAGTCTCACCATGTAGAGTGCTATGGCATCACAGCTCACAGCAAACTCAAACTCTTGGGCTTAAGCGATTCTCTTACCTGAGCCTCCCAAGTAGCTGGGACTACAGGCACCCACCACAATGCCTGGCTATTTTTCTTTTTCTTTCTTTTTTTTTGCAGTTTTTGGCAGGGGCTGGGTTTGAACCTGCCACCTCCGGCATATGGGGCCAGCGCCCTACTCCTTTGAGCCACAAGCGCTGCCCATCTTTTTTTTCTTTCCTTTTTCTTTTCTTTTTTTTTTTTTTATTGTTGTTGTTGTTGTTGCAATTGTCATTGTTTAGCTGGCCCTGGCCAACTAAACAGCCTAGTTATATGTGCTAGCCTAGGTATATGTGGCCAGCACCCTAACCACTGAACTACGGGCACTGAGCCATAGTTTTATAAATGTTAAATTTAAACTACAAAGAATCAACCAATAAGCTAAGAGGGCATAAAAGAACAGGAATGACAAACTAATACTCAAATTGTTAGTACTTAAATTCCATTGATTTAAATAAAACCAAATTTAGAAGAATTACAACAACTCTGAACAAGACAATTCACCCACACAATGGGGGAAAATAAAACACCTAAGAATAGCTTGTGACTCAGCCTGCTTTCCTGTAAGGGGGTGTGCAGGGTGCTACTTAGCCTATTCTCTCCTGTCTCATACTGAGCCTAAATATTAAGGCAAAACTATAATATTTACTTGACTTGAATAAAAAGTATAGAGGGAAAAAAATTCAGATAGATGATTCACTTTCAACTAAAATATCATCTCTCTAAAACAAAGACAACTTACTTTTGTTTTGTTTTTGGCAGTTTTGGCTGGGGCCAGGCTTGAACCCGCCACCCTGGGTATATGGGGCCGGCGCTCTACTCCTTCAGCCACAGACGCCGCCTTTTTTTTTGGAGACAGAGTCTCACTGTGTGCCCTGGGTAGAGTGTCACGTCATAGCACACAGCAACCTCAAACTCCTGGGCTCAGTGATTCTCTTGCCTCACCCTTCCAAGTAGCTGGGACTACAGGCGCCCACCACAATGCCTGGCTATTTTTTTTTTAAGCAATGGGGGTCTTGCTCTTGCTCAGGCTGGTCTCGAACCCATGAGCTCCGGCAATCCATCCGCCTCAACCTCCCAGAGCGTTAGGATTACAGGCATGAGCCACCTCGCCCAGCCCAAGACAACTTTTTAAGTTTTGAAGCCATACAAGAAAACACAAAGAATAAACAGATTCATCTATGTATACTTAAAAATTCCTTGAAAACAAAATTAAAAGGCAAACTAATGGGGGAAAAAATCACAACAAATGTGACAAGCAATTAGTATTTTTTAAGTATAGAGCACTACTAAAATGATAATGGGATCTGGTATGGTAACACAGACCTGAAATCCTAAAACTCTGGGAGGCTGAGGCAGGAAGATCACTTGAGGTCAGGAGTTCGAGATCAGTCTGAGCAAGACTGAGACCCCCATTTCTATTACAAATAGAAAAATTAGCCAGGCATGGTGGCAGGCACCTATAGTCCCAGCTACTAAAGAAGCTGAGGCAGGAGGATCACTTGAACCTCTGAGTTTGAGGTTGCTATGAGCTAGGCTGAGGTCACGGCTCTCTAGTCCAGGTGACAGAGCAAAGCAAAGCTCTGTCTCAAAAAATTAATGAATTAATTAAAAAATAAAATGATAATGAAAACATTAAGACCTCAAATAATTTACAAAAGAAGAAATAAAACTGGCTAATGTTAACAGCACTAATAATTAAGAAAGTGAAAATGAAATTTCATTTTGCTTCTGCTTATAAATGTACCATCTAAAAGGAAAACCAAAATAAATTTTGGCTAATAAATACCCGGAGCTAGCAAAATAGAAAGAACTGGGTGTTTATAGGCACAATCCATAGGAGTGCGAATTGGTATAATTTTTCAGGAGGCAATTAAAAATATACATGAAGACTCCTACTAACATTCATACTGTGTAAATCAATAATTTCACTTCTGAGAATCTGCCACAAGGAAGTAACAATAAATGTAAGAAATGTCTGTTTACAAAAATATTCATGGCAGCACTAGTAATTACACAAAAAAACTGAAAATAATATGAATGTACAACAATGAGGGTCTAACACTGAGGCAATTATTATGCCTCAACTTAAAATCAAATCTGTATGATATGTGAATTAAATTTCATTAGAGCTGTTTTTTAAAAAATCTACTTCAGCTAGACCACAATAACATGGAAACTGTTTATGTTTTTATAATTCAAAATTTATGTTGTGACATAAATATAGGGCGGCCATAAAGTTTGTGTGCAATTTAACTGCACACAAACTTCATAGCCATCCTGTATGTGTAGTTATCATTATCAAAATAATAATAGCAGCCAACATCACTAAGTACTTAACTAAGTGCCAAACCTTACACTATAGGTGTTTTCGTGTTATCACAGTTATCTTGTTATTATTGGTATCATCATCAGGCCCCTTCTGAAGGGTTCTCAGGTCCAGGCCCCATTGCCAACAGTGGGATTAGCCTGAGACAAATCACACTTTAAAGGAGGTTTCAGTAAACATTTTCATAGGCCCCCTTGGGAATGTTAAAAACAGATTTTGAAATTGAATTTTAATGATTTCAAAAAAGAGGGCCAGGTGAGGTGGCTCCTAGCATTTTGGGAGGCCAAAGCAGGAGGATCACTTGAGGTCAAGAGTTCAAGACCAGCCTGAGCACAACCAAGACCCTTACCAAAAAAAAAAAAAAAAAAGAAAGGCCAGGCATGGTGGCACACACCTACAAGGCCAGCTGCTCAGGTGGCTGAGGCAGGAGGATCACTAGAACCCAGTGAGCTATGATGATGCCACATTTCAGTCTAGCCCCAGCAACAGAATGAGACCCCATCTCACCAAAAAAAAGAGAGAGAGAGAGAAGAAAGGTACCATGCCCCTGCGCTGCTCCCTCAGGCGAATAGCCCAGCCCTAGGCTTATACTCAAGTATATAGGTATGTATCTCTCCATCCTCCTAAAAACAATATGGATATATATTATGAAATCTCCACTTTTTAAAGAAGAGAAAACTGGGATTGTTAAACTCACAAAGCTAATAAAAGGCTGAGCTAGAACCAAAATCCCTATTAGCAAAACCTATGTTCCTAACTGAAATGCTATATCGCAAAAAATGTACAGTATGTATGTAAAAACAAATGAAAATACAATGGGTAAGAGGCACCAAAATATAGTTGCCACTGGTTGATGGACTTAGAATGACTTTCTCCTACTTTTTTCCTATTTTTTTATCCTTATTTCTGTTTTATTGTCTGCCCACCAATTCACCAAACTAGCCTGTGCATTTCAGAATCTTAGTAAGATTACCTCAAGACCTGCTAACTTCTCCCATTAACATTAGTAAAAGAGGGAAGTCAGAAGAAAAATTTAACACCAGAAGAAAAATTTAACACCGTTTTGTAGAAGGCATGCAGAAGCTACAAGGAAGAGTTGAATACTCTGAACACTATAAATAGTATCCTAGGGTGAAAGAGATTTATTTCATTAGGCTTTCCCACAGGCAAGGTTAATAATCTTCAAAATCACATACAATAACTAAGAAAATGCCATGAAGGCCACGTTGAACAGTTTGATGAGAATATTTCAGATTGTATATGAAACCAGCACATTGTACCCCTTGCTTGCACTAATGTACACAGCTATGATTTAACAATAAAAAAAAAAAGAAAGAAAAGAAAAAAAAATCTTCAAAATCATTTTAGATAATTTGCTATTCCCAGAATGGGAAATTTCCATGTCTGTTTTCAATCAATTTTATTCTCTGTCTCCTTTCTTCCCCATCAGCCTTCCAAGCCCAGCTCTAAGGTTACTTCCTCAGTGTAAGTTTCTCTACGTTACATACCTGGAAGGCTGATTCAATTCTTAACATCACCAGCTGATTCAATTCTTAACATCAAAGAGCACATTTAATTCAAATCAACAAATATTTACTGAGTCATCAGGTGTATAAGAGTAGAAAACGCAAAAGAGGATTAAGACCAAAAATCAGAATTCCAGGTAAATGCCACAGATATATATAAAGAAAGGACAAAAGATGGGCACCTAGGTTTGCCTCAGGTAACCAGAAAATTATTAGATGAACATCTAATGGAAAACGACTCCTGAACTGAGTAATGAAGCACTAAACAACAGAATCAAATAGCAGGCTACCAGTAGAAAACAGATTTTTAGGAATCAGGAACAGAAATGAGCACAGGCAGACAAACAGCTATTTAAGGAATGAAGAGACAATGCCAGAGTACTTTGTAAATGGGACTGATACTAGCACTGAGATGTTATAAAATTAAATGAGTTAATAAAGCACTTAGACTAAAGCACTTAGACTGTATATACACAGGAAGCACGATACAAATATTAGCTATTATCGTTATAATTTTTAAAAATCCACAACTAAGAAACAAACTTGGAAAAAAATGCACACGTACATGACAAAGAGTTACTTTTTTTTTTTTTTTTTGAGACAAAGCCTTACTCAGGAGCCCTGGGTAGAGTGCCATGTTGTCATCATAGCTCACAGCAACCTCCAACTCTTGGGCTCAAGCAGTCCTTCTGCCTCAGCCTCCCAGGTAGCTGGCACAACAGGAACCTGCCACACTCCAGGCTAGTTTTTCTATTTTTAGTAGAGATGGGGTCTCACTCTTGCTGAGGCTCATTTTCAATTCCTGTGCTCCAGCAATCCACCTGCCTCAGCCTCCCAGAGTGCTAGGATTACAGGCATGAGCCACGGTGCCCAACCTACTATTCTTAATATATAAGGAATTCTTAGAAATAAACAAGTGATGAACATGCCAATAAAATGAGAAAAAGGTAGAGACCAACATTTCTCAAAGAAGAAAAATGCATAACCTTATTAACTTTCAGAGGAAGAAAAAGTAAAACAAAGTAATCTTTATTAAATTAACAGATTATTTTTTAAACTGCACTGTTTCCAAGGATATGGGGAAAGAGAACTGGTTTCACTGGCAGGAGTACATTTTGGTACTGATGAATTTTTCTGGTAGACAATATGTTTACCTGGGCCTTAGGAAGTACCTATGCCTTTTGATCTAACAATTCTCTACTAGAAATTTACTATGAGGAAATCATAGATAGGAACACAAACATAGCCATAAGAATGTAAAGTGGAGCATAATGCAGAAGAAAAATTGTAAGCTACCTTTAATGTTAGACAAGCAATATAAGACAATGATTATGTGCACAAGATGTAGAGTCAGACTAACTTCCTATCTTAGGTCTACTACTTACTTCCTATCTTTGTGATCGTGAGCAAATTACTGAAGTCTGTCCTTGCTCAATTTTCTCAACTATAAAGTAAATAACAAAACAGTTATTATAGGGAGTTTAAAGACTGAATGAGTTAAAATATATAAAATGTCTCAAAAAGTAACTCAGTTATAGTAAGTGCTTAATAAATATTAGATATTAATATTAAAATTCAATAGGTCAATATGATTTAGGTAATAAAATTGTATTCCAGATAATAGATATTATATGTATATAATAAAATAGAAGCATGTTTTGATACATGCTAGTATGTTAAAAAGCAGATTAGACAGCAGAGTAAATAATACGATTTCACTTTCTGCAAAGAAAAAGTTCTTGAAGAATATCTAATTAACAATATTAACAAAATTAACAATATTAACAATTGTTGGCTTGGTGCCAATAGCATAGTGGTTACGGCGCTAGCCACATGCACCAAGGCTGGCAGGTTCAAACCCAGCCCAGGCCAGCTAAACAACAATGAGAAATGCAACAAAAAAATAGCTGGTGTTGGGTGTTGTGGCAAGCACCTGTAGTCCCAGCTACTTAGGGAGGCTGAGGCAAGAGAATCGCTTAAGCCCAAGAGTTGGAGGTTGCTGTGAGCTGTAACGCCATAGCACTCTACCGAAGGTGACATAGTAAGACTCTGTCTCAAAAAAAAAAAAAAAAAAAAAAAAAAATTCTGGGTAATATGATTATTAGGACTATTATGTTCTTTTTTTAAAATTTCTTTATAGCCTTCCATTTTTCTAGAAGGAACATATATTACTCATCACAATAAAAATAATATACACAAAAAGTCAACAGAATTGAAAAACAAATAATACAGCACTTTTAAGAAAAATCAAATCAAAGTATCTATTCTAAACCACTTGACAAATCTCTACAGTAGGCTCAAGTTGTGGCTAAGGATTTTTTTCTCTGGTTTAAGTGATTAGAAAAAATATATACTGGGATCTACTATAAATGAAATGACAATACTAAAATGATAAACATTTACCTTAAGTAAATACACTACTATTATATTTCTTACTTTACATTAAATCTACCATTTACTCACAAATGTGCAGGGCAATCTTCCAATTTTTAATTCCTTAATAATTGAGAAATTTACTTCCCTCAATTATCCCCCCAACATATACATACATAAATACATACATACACACACTTCCTACTCCCATTTCCTCCCTATTTTTTTCTGTACCACTTAGCAAATTTTAACTTCTAGTAGTTTTATTGTCTTTCTTCCCCCCTTCTTATGAATACAAGCACTACAAAGGCAGGGTGGGAGGGATGTATTTCCTTCACTGGTTATATAAGTGCCTGGACCATTTCCTGGCTTGGAGGTACTCAATATTTGTTAAAGAACAGAATGAAAGAACAAATTCCACACCGTGATTATGAGTAGTTTCTGTTTGTCTTAACTTTTTAAAGAGGAAAGATGGTGGTTGAGAATTAAAAAAATGAAAGTTAAAGCAAATGGTAGAAAGGGGGAGAAACAGCTTTTTATTTATTTTTTTTTTTTAGGGACAGAGTCTCACTTTGTCGCCCTTGGTAGAGTGCTGTGCCATCACAACTCACAGCAACCTCCAGCTCTTGGGCTTAGGCGATTCTCTTCCCTGAGTCTCTCGAGTAGCTAGGACTACAGGCACCTGCCACAACGCCGGGCTATTTTTTTGTTGCAGTTTGGCTGGGGCCGGGATTGAACCTGCCACCCTCAGTATATGGGGCCAGCACCCTACTCAACCTACACTCTGTTTTTTGTTTGTTTTAAACAAAGTCCCTAAAAAGTCAAACTAGTGAGTACAGCAGGTCAAGATGGATTTAAGAGTGAGCTGCAGCATTTGCTTTTTCAGGATGGGATTACCATCAAGCTATAAAGACTATAAAATCCACATATAGGAGAGCAGTGTTCAGAAAAGGTTTGGGGCTACCTCTATCTACTCTAAATAGCTCTTTCCATTTCAATCATCCATGTTACTCAGCTCTCTGAAACCAGTGGAACATAAATATAGGAATGAGGATGTGGAAGAAGGAGGTAATAACTCTAAGACAGGATCATTGGAGTAAGGACCAGACCCCTCCCAATATTGGTCACTGCAGACAAAATCCATTAGCAGTGCAATGGAACTTTAACAGAGAGAAAAATCTAAAATGATTCTAGTGAGAAGGCTTCTCTTCTACCATTTGGGTTTTCAGAACTTACTAAAAATGATTGGAAAAGGAGTGCTACACGTGGGTTCCCTGTCCACATCATTCTACACAATTTCATTCATCTTTTAAGTTCTCACAGTCCATAAAAAGTATTTCATGTTCACTAAAAAATAAAGTCACCAAGTATTATAGAAGTTGTGAAATTAAACTGATCTACTCAATTTTATACTTAAGCAGTCATTCTTTAAAGTGCCACAAGGCACATTAAACGGAAGACGTAGGAAGGAGAGGTGGTACGGCAGTGAGTGTCCAAATAAGCCAAAGTGCTTCAGCAAAAATGAAATAATAAAGCAAAGATTATGGATGTCCTCCTAATAGTCAGTGCAAAGCCAACTGGCTTGTTATTTATTTGGACCTCTGCAGTCTGAAATTATTCTTCCCCCAAATCAACCTTTCTCTAGTCATATATTCCTCGTACCAAAAAGTAGAAATAATTTAAGCGCCTAGAATTAAAGTCTTTGAAGTGATAAGCCAAAGCAGTAGTTTCTTTTCCCAGTTATTTTCTATATTTACTATACAGAATGTTTTCTTCCTGTAGTCTATGTATTTCCCCCATATATTAAGAGCACTAAAGGGAAGATTCTTTATTGGGAGATAAATGAAAGATTGTGGTTCAGTTCTACTCTTATATTTTAGCCTTCTTATATGAATTATTTTGACAGTAATGGTTAAAATTACATGGTTAAGATTAAAAATATAGGGCAAAAAAAGCTAACTTCTTTTCCACTCATTGGGTCAAACCACCACCAAAAAAAGGACTAAGCTAAGTTTAGTTTGAAATTTCTCAATGAAGATACAAGTATCATTTATTAGGTACTATACTAAACAACAGTCACTATGCTAAGCACTTTATACTATATACAACACTATGAGATAGGTACTAATATTATCTCCATTTTACAGATAAGGAAACAGAAGCTCAGAGGATTAATTTGCCCAAGGTCATACAGCTATTTGGTGTTAGAGCTGTAAGAGGAGGTCTACCTTGAGAGGCTGTACTCTTATCCACTATAGTTATGATGAAAATAAATAAAAGTTTTATTTTATTGTATTTTATTTTTGTAGAGACAGAGTATCACTTTATTGCCCTTGGTAGAGTGCCATGGCACCACACAGCTCACAGCAATCTCCAACTTCTGGGCTTACCTGATTCTCTTGCCTCAGCCTCCCAAGCAGCTGGGACTACACAGGCGCCTGCTACAACGCCCAGCTATTTTTTTGTTGCAGTTTGGCCAGGGGTATATGGGGCCGGCACCCTACCCACTGAGCCACAGGCACTGCCCAAAAATAAATGAAAGCTTTATTAAAACCACATACAGGTAACATGTGAAACTTACTAAATGTAGAATATAAATGTCTTAACACAATAACCAAGAAAATGCCATGAAGGCTATGTTAACCAGTTTGATGAAAATATTTCAAATTGTATATAAAACCAGCACATTGTACCTCATGACTGCATTAATGTACACAGCTATGATGTAATAAAAAAAATTTTTTTAAATCACATATAGTTTATCTAAAATGAATATGCATTAGTGAAAAAAATGATCTAGAAAACATAAAACAGTTGGTTAAATAAACGAAGCTAAATGTCTGTCATCTGGTAATAGACCTCTAAAAGTCTGCCATATCACTGCTGAACAGCTCCACAAGTAAATATGTATATCATTCAGTGTCCTGATAAAGCTGTGAAATTACTTTTTAAACAGATTTCTCAAAATAATACTATGTATTCTGCAAGTAAAATATGCTGTCCTCTTAGAGTTGTAAAAATAAAAATTATTTCTTGATCTATTCACTGTCCTAATTCTGTTCAGTTTCCTCCCTCCCCCACTTCCTCTCTGCCTCTATATCCTTTAAGACCATTTCAGTTCCTCCTAAAGAATACCTACATGCACACTTTACTTTTTTTTTTTTTTTGAGGCAGTTGCCCTCGGTAGAGTGCGATGCTATCACAGCTCACAGCAACCTCAAACTCTTGGGCTCAAGGGATTCTCTTACCTCAGCCTCCCAAGTAGCAGGGACTACCTGCCGTCACAGGTGCAGGCCACAACACCCAGCTATTTTTTGGTTGCAGTTGTCATTGTTTAGCAGAACCAGGGTAGGCTCAAACCCTTCAGCCTCAGTGTATGTGGCTGGCAACCCCACTCACTGAGCTATGGGTGCCAAGCCTACATGCACACTTTACTCCAAGAAAATGCTACAGCTCCACAGCTGTAGATGGTACAAAGTCAAAAAGTGAACAAGTAAAAAATACAGCATTTTTCTTTTTCTTTTTTTTTTTTAAATAAACAGAGCCTCAAGCTGTCGCCCTGGATAGAGTGCTGTGGCCTCACAGCTCACAGCAACCACCAACTCCTGGGCTCAAGCGATTCTCCTACCTGTGCCTCCCAAGTAGCTGGGACTACAGGCGCCTACCACAACGGTCAGCTATTTTTTGGTTGCAACCATCATTGTTGTTTGGTGGGTCCGGGGTAGATTTGAACCCACCAGCTCAGGTATATGTGGCTGGTGCCTTAGCTCCTTGAGCCACAGGCACCAAGCCTACACAAACATTTACTGAATGCTTATGTAACTTTTTATTTTAAATTTATGACCCAAGATGACTATATCAGATAGGGCAAAAGGTGTTTAAGTTAAAAGGACCTTGGTTTGAAACTTGTCTCTTGTACTTATTAGCTCAGGGACCTAGAGTACTCAGTTAAACTCCAGGTTAACATTTTATTATTTATATTTAATGGGAGGCCAATAACTATGCATAGGGTCTTTATAAGCCCTAAAGAGTTATGTAAAACACTTAGCACAGGCTTGGCGCCTGTGGCTCAAGCTGCTAAGGCACCAGACACATACACCTGAGCTGGTGGATTCGAATCCAGCCGGGGCCTGCCAAACAAAAACAACTGCAACCAAAAAACATCCGAGCTGTGGTGGGCGCCTGTAGTCCCAGCTACTTGGGAGGCAGAGACAGGAGAATCACTTGAGTCCAGGAGTTGGAGGTTGCTGTGAGCTGTGAAACCACAGCACTCTCTACCCAGGGTGACAGCTTGAGGCTGTGTCTCAAAAAAAAAACAAACACTTAGCACAGTGCCTAATATGTAATAAGTGCTCCCCATAAATGACAACTATCATCAATATATTTTAATATTGAAGAAAGTAGAGTTGGCGGAGATAACCAATAAATGTTCTTTTTGTTTTACTAGAAAGATGGAACTTGGTGAAACTCTATTACTAAATCCACATTAAAACTAAAATTCCTAAAGTTATATAAGAAATTAAAAAAAAAAAAGAAATTTCCCACTTTTTAAAAAAGTTAGACTCTATAGGGTAAAAATGACTAAAAAAAAAAAAAAATAGGAAAAAAAACAAAGAAAATTTTAAGTTGTTGAGTTTGGGTGATACTAATCTATTTTTGGGAAAATACAAATTTTTTTGAACTATAAAACCAATGCTAAGAATATGCCTATCACATTTCCTCATACTGAGGCGAGATCAAAATTTTAGCCTTGAAATGTGTTGAACTTAAAATGGTACCTCCCTGCTCAATAATTCAATACAGGTTAAGTTTTCTCAGACCAATCTACCTTTCACTGTAAAGGTAAGCAAAGGGAATAGTTATCAATGCACTAAGGGGTAAAACGCGCAAACTTTTCAGCTGCTTAATTAATATTGTACAAAATAGCAGCAATGCACTTTTCCACAGCCTGTAAAATCATGAAATACTTCCACTTTATTTACTTTTGAAATTACAAACGAACCACAGGCACAGCCAAAAAACCTAAGAGGGCATATCACAGTTTCTAGTATCTTTAAATTCGGGAGAGGCATCATTGCTTGTGTAAAGGTTTTATGTAATGTTTCTAGGCAGCTTCTAGGTTTTATCACTAACAGTATAGCAGACCAGCCCAGGGAGAAAAGCAATTAATTTTTTTGAGAGCCTTAAGCAGCTTAGCCTACAGAACCTATGATACCTAAATGAAGATGACTAACAACACAAAATTTCAAGTCACACCTTGCCTATCTCTACCAGAAAAACAAACTAGAAGCATGGAGGAAAGCAATCCTTTTCGTGCTAACCCTAATTCCTAAAGGGGTTGGCTCTATCAAAAACAAATTCCTACTTCTTTATTAATACGAGTTTCAAAGAAAACATACTTGCCCTTGGCAATCACTGAGCGACAACGCACAGGATTAATAAATTAAAATAGCCCATCTTTCAAAATGCAAAGCCATCTGCAGTGTCAGCCTCGGTTTACCCACTTACTATGCATATGCAGGCATTTTTATTTTTTTTTTAATAAGCAACAAACTTTACTCTGGCCTCAGAGATTCTACCTTTTCGTGCTTCCTGTGTACCAGGGAAGTCAGTAACGTCGAAGTCAAATTTTAACATTTCTCAACTTTGGCTTAACGCGAGCGGTGGACGCCAAGCATCCACCCACTGTCCTCTCGTGACTCGGGCTACTTTGACGCACCGGGATGCGGCTCACCTGACATTCTGCACCAATCATTACCACGAAGGAAAATAAAGTGGGTCCCGGGGGAAGCGTGCTGTACCCCAGGGCTCGCTCTCCTGCCAGCACCCCGAAGACCAAGGCGCCACGCCGCCCCCGGCACTCGGCGGCGTCCGCCACCTGCCAGACGAGGCCGCGGCCGGGGGCCCCTGCTCAGCCGCAGGGAAGGGGCAGCCGGGCCCCCGCCCCCTCCGGCGTCTGCCCGGCCCGGCGGCGGGGGCAGGAACCCGGGACCGGAGGTTTCCGCCCGGCGCCGCCAAGCCCGCCAGGGGCCTAGCCCGGGGACCGCCCGGACTCCCGAGCACCCGTCCGCGTCCTGCGGGGCGCGCGGCCACCCCGGCCCGGCCCGGCCCGCCGAGCCTCCGGACGGCGGGCACGGCT
Organism: Loris lydekkerianus; assembly: GCA_963574355.1. NCBI lineage: Eukaryota > Metazoa > Chordata > Mammalia > Primates > Lorisidae > Loris > Loris lydekkerianus. The sequence continues at coordinate 15,021 of CAUYPK010101287.1, read as the reverse complement.
CGGCGCGCCGGCGCCGGCACCTGCCCCGCGCCCCGCTGCAGCCCCGGCGAGCGGCTTCACCCACCTGGCGCTCCCGCCGCGCCTCTCGCACGTCACAGCGCGACTCCGCGCTCCTCGGCACCAGCAGCGCGGGCGCGAGCGGGCGCCGCGAGACCCTGCTCGGCCGCCGCCGCAGCTGCCGGCTCGGTCGTCAGGCCGCCGCCGGCGAACCTGTTGCGTAGCCTGTCACGGCCCCTCGGGCTCCCGGGCGCCGCCTCAGCCCCACAACAACATGGCGGCCGCGGTCTCCGCAGGAAGCCGGGGGGCGGGGAGGGAGGCGACGGCCCGGGCAGCGGAGTGCCCGCCCGCTCCCTGCCGGGCACCGACTCCCCTCCCTCGGGAGCCCGACGCTGCCTGACCGCGGCGCCTCACCCCCGGGGTCCCGCGGCACCAAGGCCCGGGGACTCGGTCCGAAGTTCTTGCCTCCCCTCGGGGAGGTCCTGCAGCCCCAGACCCGGCAGCTCCGTGGAGCTGCGAAGACCCACCTGGCTCCTCCTCCCTGAGGTGACATGCTGAGGTTGGGTGGTGCTTTTCCTGCCACAGCAGACCCCAAGTTTTAGAAAGGGCCAAGTAGTGCCTGGCATGTCCCTGGTGCAACCCGCATGGGGCTCTCTAGAACCTTCTCACTAAATGCTCCTTCACTCTCTGGGGATAATGGATTCCCTGGGAACGGGGAAGTGGGAGGTGGGAAGGAATTTGATACCACCCTTGCTCGTGGGTCAGTTATAGGCCTCTTGAACCCCTGAAGTTAACCCTCCATACCCAAAGGCCATCTCTTCGTCACTCCTTACCCTCCCCCCTAACACACAAAAAGGGCGAAGGAGGGGCACACTCAACCCCTATGCACACGTGCGAACAACCCCCCACATCTCGCTAAGCAGGAGGAAGACCGTCTCCCCCCAGTGCTCCTGCATGCAGAGGTGAACATTCTTCCCCACCCCGTGGCCTCGTGACAGGCAAAATTCAAACTCAGAATTTCTCTCTTTTCTTCCTTTCCATCTCCTGGCCTCCACACATAAGACTGGACTTCAACTCAAGTAACCACCGTATACCACGGGCTTGCCTTCTTTTAATTGGGGTAAAGAAAGAATCAGTGGTTCCTAACAAACTTAACAGAGCAAGGATCAAAGACCCAAGATTTCTTCTGGCTTTTGGGAGCAGGTTTGGGGAGAGGGGCTGGTCCAGGACCCAATACTCATATCCCCATGACTTCTGTTGGTACAGGAGAAATCTGTGCAGATCAAATGAGGTCATGGCATCCTTTCATTGGTTTCCTGTTGGGCAGGGGAAGGTAGCAAGGCTGGCTTGAGAAGAATGGCTCCAAAGCACAGGCCTATCTGAACTGGTCAGCCAGCTCATGAGGAATTTAGCAAACATGAATGATGATAAACAGGCTTTTCCTGCTCTCACAATCAGTGTTTTTCCTAGCTCTTCGATTAGAACCTGACCAAGAACTGACAGACAGGTCCTGAGCTTCAATGACATTGAGAAGCTGCACTCCTGTATATCAGGATCCTTTACTCAAAGAAACATTTTCCTGTGTATCAGTCTAGGTCTTTCACTTGCTGGGGACTAGTCTGTCCCCATCTGCCAACAAACCCCCAGAGTAAGGATAGCATTCTCAAGCACGTGGTTTCATTCCCCTTGCAGACTTCAAGTAATTGTAGTGCTCCCTTTTGAAACCCATATACAGAAGTCGAAGCTTCAGAATCCTCCTCAATATAATACTCCAGAGAGTTGGCTTATTACTGCAGCTCCCAACCCTTGGGCCACAGATCAGTACTATGGCCGGTTAGGAACCGGAACACACAGCAGGACCAAAGCTTCATATGCGTTTACAGCAATTCACCTGAGTTCCACCTCTTGTCAGACAACTGAGGTATAAGATTTTTAGAGGAGCAGGAATCCTACTGTGTACTTTGCATGTGTAGAATCTACCTATTCTCCTTATGAGAATCTAATGCCTGATTCTCATAAGGTGGAACTGAGGTGGTGATGCTAGTGCTGGGACCATCTAGTGCTGTGGTTCTCAACCTTCCTAATGCCGTGACCCTTTTAATACAGTTCTTCATGTTATGGTGACCCCCAACCATAAAATTATTTTCATACACCTATATTCGTACAGGGTCAATGTGATGGTTTTAGGTGACCCCTGTGAAAGGGTCGTTCAACCCCCAAAGGGGTTGTGACCCACAGGTTGAGAATCGCTTATCTAGAGGCAGGAAAACAAGCTCAGGACTCCCACTGATTCTGCATTATGGTGAGTTGTATAATTATTCCCTCATATATTACAATATAATCAGAAATAAAGTGCACAATAAACGTAATGTGCTTTGAATCATCCTGAAACCCTCCCATTCCCATCCCAGTCCATGGAAAAATTGTCTTCCATGAAACCAGTGGTTGGTGCCAAAAGTTGGGGAACCACTGGCCCACAAAGTAAAACCTATTTTTTTATTCCTACTAGGCAGATGGCCAGTCTCCGCATTTCTTCATTTGATCAATGTCATTTGTGTTTCAGGATCCTAGACCTGTTGCAATTCATCCTGAGTCCTCTTTTCTTTCTGAAGGAGGTGCCAAATCTTTGGCAGGACAAAATGGAATTTACAGAAAGAAATGTTTGTAAAGGAATAAGGAAAAGGTATTAAGAAGTCTCCCTAAAATAAACTAAAAAGAAAACGTCTGATGGAAATTTGGGTTCTGAATACACAACTACAGTATCCCACACACTAAAACAACTATATCCCAGGGTTCCGTTCAGAACTTTGAGGCCAGTTTGTCCATCCCATTGGATTCTATCACAGCCTAAAATATAAGAACCTTTAGTCTATCCTCTTGCATACATACCTCCAACCCTATGTAATTCAGAGATGAATTGGAGCAATATTTAATGTCTGGCCATCAGATATAAGTAATGAAAGAGAATGAGTAAAAGATTCTCAGGTTTCTAGGTAGAACTAGGTAATGTGGTTCTATTCAAAAAAATAAAGAGGACTTATTGCTCAGTGGTTAGGGCACCGGCCACATACACTGAGGCAGGTGGGTTCAGACCCGGCCCAGGCCTGCTAAAAACAAAAATGACAACTGCAACAGCAACAAAAAACATAGCTGGGCCTTACGGCAGGTGCCTGTGGTCCCAGCTGCCTAGGAGACTGAGGCAAGAGAATCACTTAAGCCCAAGAGTTAGAGGTTGCTGTGAGCTGTGATGCCACAACAATCTACTGAGGGCGACATAGTGAGAGTCTGTCTCTAAATAAATAAATAAATACAGGAGGGAAGCATAGACCTTGGAAGTGGTCAAAGAAACATTTTCCTTGTTCATCATGCTGCTTCCAAATCATTGTTTTCCACTCATATGCAAAAGTCCCTTCTCCTTTGAGGCTTATACCCAACCTCTATTCTCATCCTTATTTGCCAACGTCAAGGGTACTTCATATGTTCACCAAAAATTTCAGCACCTAGGTTGCACCCATAGCTCAGTGGGTAGGGCGCCAGCCACATACACCCAGGCTGGCAGGTTCAAATCTGGCCTGGACCAGCTAAACAACAATGACAACTGCAACAACAACAAAAAAATAGCCGCGGCTCGGCACTTGTAGCTCAAACAGTTAAGGTGCCAGCCACATATACCAGATCTGGCAGGTTCGAATCCAGCCCAGGCCTGTCAAACAACCATGACAACTACAACCGAAAAATAGCTGGGCATTGTGGCAAGTGCCTGTAATCCCAGCAACTTGGGAGGCCGAGGCAAGAGAATTGCTTAAGCTCAGGAGTTGGAGGTTGCTATGAGCTGTGACTATGAGACCTGGCACTCCACCCAGGGCGAGAGCTTGAGGCTCTGTCTCAAAAAAAAAAAAAAAAAAAGCCAAGTGTTGTGGTGGGCACCTGTGATTCCAGCTACTTGGGAGGCTGAGACAGGAGAATCACTTGAGCCCAGGAGTTTGAGGTTACTGTGAGCTGTGACACCACAGCACTCCACCAAGGGAGACATAGTGAGACTCTATCTCAAAAAAAAAAAAATTTTTTTTCAGCACCTGGAGCAGTCAGTGCAATCACTCCACCTTGTAGCCACATCATCCTTAGTGTCTTTCAATCTTTGTGATTCACAGAGATGATGCATCTACTGTCCCAGTTTCCTGACTTCCTGTTCTCATCGGGCAGACCTTGGACCTGTATCTATAAATTTCCTCCTTAGTATTTCCCAAATCACACCACCTCGTGTCTACTTCCAGGACAAGTTGGAGATCAAATACCTGTAGGAGCTAAGTTCTACCTAAGACATAGAGACATTTTTTGTCAAATCTATAGAAGATTAGTAATTAGTATGGGAGATGGTTGGGAAGTCAGGTAAGGGACTAGATATGTCACATTTTTCTTCATCCATAATTCTGGCATAATCCAGGATAGAGTCTTAGGTCTCTTCCTGGTAACCTAGTTCCTATGATGAGAGCATTTAGTCTCAATGTTTTCCTTCCATGCATTGATGACCCTCCTCCTCAAAAATACAAGGACTATCTGCAAAGTATCCAGCTATTGTTAACACTATTTTTCATATTACATGGCTGGATACTTTATGGATGGCCCTTGTATAGTTCCTATATTCTATCTTCCCTTATGTTAGTTTTCAAAAGTTCCATCTTTACCTAATTCCTACCAAGTCTACCCTGAAAGTTAACCTGCACTAGTGGGAAGGGGATAGACTAAATAGAAGAAGCAGTTCCAGACTCTTAAGCGTCTCATAATACATTACCATATAGAGTAGGAAGGTTGTGAGAACTTGGACCTCGTATTTTATGTGCTACTTTAGCAACAGATCCCCCAAGACAATGCTATAACTTTAGTTTTAAACAAATATTTTTTAAAGAAATTAAGAGGATATAGACAACAAAGACAGTCTTGATTTATCCAGCTATTTAACATTTCTGGTGCTCTTCACTCTTTCTTGAGGATCAGTGTTTCCATCTAATGAAAGTTCCCTTTTGTTTAAAGAACTTCCTTTAGTGTTTCTTGTAGTGCATGTCTGTTGGCTACAGATTCTCTTAGTTTTATTTTATCAGAAAATGTTGTTAAGGGTGGCACCTGTGGCTCAAAGGAATAGGGTGCCAGCCCCATATACCAGAGATGGCAGGTTCAAACCCGGCCCTGGGCCAAAAACTGCAAAAACAATAAAAAATAAATAAATAAACTGAAAATGTTGTTATTTTGCATTCATATTTGAATGGTTTCCATTTGATAGAGAATTCTGGATTGGCAGATTTTTCTTTTATATATATATATATATATATATATATATATATATATTTTTTTTTTTTTTTTTTTTAGCATTTAAAAGATTTTTTCCATTCTCTTCTGGCCTCATAGTTTCTGTAGAGAAGTCAGCAGTTAATCAGGGCATTCCTTGATATGTAATATGTCATATCTCTTTTACTGCTTTCAAAATTTGCTATCTTTGGCTTTCAATAATTTGACTGTGATGTGCATCATCATGGACATTTTGGGAGCCAGGTGTGGTAGCTCACACCTGTAGATTCAGTTACTCAGGAGACTATGACGAGAGGATCACTTGAGCCCAGGAATTTGAGGCTACAGTAAGCCTTGATTGTGCCACTGCACTCCAGCCTAGGCTGTAGAAAGATTATGTCTCTAATGAAATTACAAATAAATTAAAATTAAAAACATGAACTTTTTGTGTTTATTCTGCTTAGTGTTCATTTAAAATCTTGTATCTGCAAAATTTATGCCTTTCATCAAATTAAAATTCTTAGCCATTATTTCTTCAATTACTTTTTTCTGCCCTATTCCCTTTCTTATCTCCTGGTATTTCAACTGCATGTATATTTAACTATTTATATTTAACTGTTGTGCTCCAACAGTGTAGTAGTGTCCTACTGTGGAATACCAGAAAACCTAGCTCTGTTCTCCCTGATTCATAGGACATCTAGAAATAGGAGTAGTGAGTGGTAGGAATATGCAGCCCTTTTTTTTTTTTTTTTTTTTTGAGACAGTCTTTCACTCTTTCGCCCAGGTTAGAGTGCTGTGGTGTCCTCATAGCTCACTGCAATCTCAAACACCTCAAGTGATCCTCTTGCCTCAGCCTCCTGAGTAGCTGGGACTAAAGGTGCAGGTGATATCATGCCCAGCTAATCTTTCTGATTTTTGGAGAGATGGGGTCTTGCTGTTGCCCAGGCTGGTCTCAAACTCCTAGCCTCAAATGATCCTCCTGCTTCAGCCAACCAAAGTGCAAGGATTACAGGAATACACCACCGCAACTAGTCTTGAATATGCCTCTTTTAAACCTAGGAATAGGTAGGAGTTAGTCTGCCTCTCCTGTCAACCACTGAGCTTTCTAGCCAAGGTATCTCTTCTAGTATGATGTGGAACAAAACACAACTTCACAATCTCTCCATGCTATTTCTAAATACCCATAATGCAGGCACATGCACACAAATATACTATCACTTTGATTCTCTTCTGAGAAAGAGAAACTCAGAAAAGTGAAACTCAGAAGAAAGACTAAATGTCCTGATAGTAGCCTTTTGTGCATAAAGAGCTAGGGTCAAAGTCAATCTGAGAAACTTGACTGAAGCTGCTCTAATATTTGATGGTACAGTAGATGAAAAGCACACTAGCGTAGGGGCTCCAGGGCCCAGGAAAAAGACCAGGGCTTCATTCAACACGTATTTGTCAATTCATTGATAGGGTTTGTTTTTTTCAATCCTGGCTGTTTTATAGAACTTAAAAATATAGTTCTCATCATTCTGCAATATAAGCAAGCATGCTTATTTTAATAATAAACAATGTGAGAGTCTTTTAAAAATCACGATTATAATTAAAAGCTAGGAAGAGATTGCCATTAAAGCTAATGGCAACCTCTTGAACACCATTGTGAAGTTAGTTCTTCCAAATAAAACTCAAAAATGGTTTCAAATAACACCATTGTTTAGCAAGCATAAGCTTAGGAATATTTTTTCAGTGTTCTAAGGTATAATGTTTGGCATCAAAAAGAATGGTAAGCGCTTTGATTTGTACTAAAAGTGCTAAAGTACTAAAATACCAGTGGTTCCTGTGACAGGGTAAATATCCTGCTTCAAATAATGTTTGCCCCACATTTTATTTCTCCCTCTCAGAGTTTATTAAGGAAGACAAATCATGATTTTTTTTTTTAGTTGAGGTGAAAAAACTGCTTCATAAGTTCATATGTTGTAAAAGCCACTGCTTGAGAGGGATGCAACAAATGTAATTAAGACATAAACCACAATATAATCCTTTTCGAATTCCATGCTGTCCATAGACATACTTCATAGTATCCTGCATGGTAAGGCACTTTTCAAATTCTGGCAAACACCTGCATACGGAGCCATTCCTAATATAGTAGGCATCAGGCCTCTGTAAAATCCAAGGAAACCACCTTCCTTTGCATAAATTGTTTTGAATGCATGAATAATTCCTGTATAGGTGTGTTCCCTTTTCACCTGGAATGCTAACCATGTCAAGAGGGTAAGTACAAATAACTGCTGTCATACCTCGATGGGTCCAGCCATTAATCTGTGCACATGACCCGAAACTCTCAGCTTTGTAGTAATTAACGTTTTATAATGTTCAAATGCTGTAAACTGGATTGCACCATAGGGAAAGATTTGAATCATCATTGCACCATTTCCTTTATACAATCCAAGGAATCCTTCGTTTTGGGGAACAGCACGCAATGCAGAAAATACTCCTAAATGCTTATAATGGTGATTGTGAGCTTGTAATAAAACCTTTACTAGATTCAATGGGGCAACTGTTGTTTTGGCACAGCATCTGGCAAAACGTTGAGCCAAAAAGGAACAAAGCCAGTAGGAAGGTGGTGGACCCTACGGCCCCTGCCGCCTGCAGCATAGCAGAAGGAAAAGGAGCGTCAGCCACTGCCATTAGGACCAGGGCCGCCTTAGGAAAGTGAGGGACAAACTTACAAACCACCAGTAAGGATCACAGCCAGAGAAGGCAGTAGGAAAGAGAGCCGGGCAGCACCTGTGGCTCAGTGAGTAGGGTGCCGGCCCCCTATGCCGAGGGTGGCGGGTTCAAACCCAGCCTCGGCCAAACTGCAACAACAACAACAACAAAAAAAATAGCCGGGTGTTGTGGCAGGTGCCTGTAGTCCCAGCTACTCGGGAGGTTGAGGCAAGAGAATTGCTTAAGCCTAGGAGCTGGAGGTTGCTGTGAGCTGTGTGATGCCATGGCATTCTACCAAAGGGCCATGAAGTGAGACTGTCTCTATTTAAAAAAAAAAAAAAAAAAAATTAATAAAGAAAGATAGAGCCATTGTTTTTTTTTTTTCTTCATTCAGTAAATAGTTATTAAGAACTTACCATGCTCCAGCTACTAGGAACAAGGAGTTAGCAAGGAATTAGCCCTGGTGGAGACTCAGTTCACAGGAATGGTCAATGGGACAAATTTGGTCCCTGGCTTTTTTTTTTTTTTTTTTTTTTTTTTTGCTTTTTGACTTTACAGACCCTGTTCTGGTTTGCCTGGAGCAGAAGAGAAGCAGAGAAGTGGCAACAGGAGTGACTTAAAGAGAAAGAAGAGGGAAAGGAAATTCCCAATCTTTACATAGAAGGAAGGAGTGTTCTCATTATTGGGCCACTTGTGTTATGTATAACTTGAGACTCCAGCTTGAGGCGTAGTGTACCGGAAAGGCAGTACTAGGCAAACTGAAGGGGGAAGTTAGCTCACACTTGGTCTTGGGCCAGTACTGCAGGGTGGAGCCAAAGGACAGACTGAGGCGAGGCCCTGGAAACCTTGGATAGGACATGCTCAGTCATGACTAAAGCACCAGGAGCTTCCAGTCTGGCAGGTGTAGCTCAGCAAAAGGGATTCAAGTCTGTGTTCAAGAGTCAGAAATGCTTCCTGTCTGGCAGATATGCCCAGCTGTCTGCTTATTGCCTTGTTGCTGTCTGCAGCACAAATCTGGAATGATACCAGGACCCTTCTTGTAATAATTTAACATCACTGTAGCATTTTGTACTTTTTAAAATACTTTTATTATTTCATTAAATCCTCTTAACAATCCTGGGAATTAGAGTAAAGTTCTGTTTATGACTGTCTAACCTAGGTTGAGATGAAGAAGGCCTCTGCCTTGTGTGTGGGGAATTTTCCATGCATAGTTGTGATTTTCTTTTCCCCTTTTAAGCAGAAAAGCACAGGTCATACTTGCTGGGTTTAGATAGCAACAGTGTTTTAGTTTAAAATAAACGGTGGATCAGATCATTTTGTACTGGTTGGCCCAGTTTGACCAAACATTTTTATTTCTAGTATTGCCATTTTCTCCCTAAGCAAGATAATGTCTGGAGCCAAGGAAATTTAAGAAATACAACTCTCACCTACTCCAGCCCTAGGGAAAGAGAGAGGGAGTAGCTGCCCTTGCCCTGGTGCCAGGGGTAGAATAATATAGGAGGATAAACCACAGGCAAATATGAGGCCACATTCTGATTGTTTAAATGATATACTTGAAACTTGTCCTATCTTGACTTCCCTTATGAAAACAAGATGAATATCTAAAACTTAGAGCTATGAAATCGCTGCCCAAACTGGGGAGAGCCCTTCAAACTGGTCAACACCTCATCTGCCGGATGAGGTGCTGGCCGGATCTAGAGCTTTCTACCTTACAGAAATCTCAGGTAGAGATTAGAATTCGGATACTTGGTGCTATTTGCTATTTCTGTTTTTTTTTTTTTTTCCTTTTGTGTCACATGTATTTGATAAATACACTTTTTTCCTTTTCTAGTACCTACAGTTTAAATACTTAATTCAATAACACCATGTGATAGGGCAAGAAAGAACAAAACTAGATTGCTTTCAAGTTAATCACTTAATTTAATTTTAATTCAGAAGCCATTCTTCAATAAGTGGGTACTTTTGGCTACTTTCATAAATAGAAAATCTGATTTTCAAAGAGACCCACACTTGAACAAAGCGATTTAGCCATAATTACTGAAAACGGCTAGTATCCAGATCTTCTGACACTTAATCACCACCATTATTGTTTGCTGAATGTACCAGGCACTCACTCATATTATCTCTAATCCTTATAATAACACTCATGGCAAGTATTTTTTTTCTTTCTCAGTATTTATTTATTTTTTTAGTATTTTTCATTTTTTCAAATTAATATGAGGGTATAATTTTTAGGCTACATTGTTCTCACCTCCAGGGTAAAGTTCCATTTGTAGACGAGCCCCTCACCCGGGAGGTGTGCTATACACCCTCACAATGTGCACATTAGATGAGATGCCGCCTCATGCCCTCCCTCCTTCTGCCAAATGTCTTCTCCCTCCCCTCACACTTCCATCTACCCCCAAACTGGACTATATTAGCGTTTTATTTTGTTTTGTTTTGTTTTGAGACAGAACCTCAAGCTGTTGCCTTGGGTAGAGTGTCATGGCATCACAGCTCACAGCAACCTCCAACTCCTGGGCTCAAGTGATTCTCCTGCCTCCACCTCCCAAGTAGCTGGGATTACAGGCGCCTGCCACAATGTCTGGCTATTTTTTGGTTGCAGCTGTCATTGTTTGGTGGGCCCGGGTTGGATTTGAACCTACCAGCTCAGGTGTATGTGGCTGGCTACTTAGCTGCTTGAGCCACAGACACTGAGCCGTGTTTTATTGTTCTTATGTGCATATTAATTTTTTATATATTGATTTCATATTAGTATGGCATATATTAGATATTTATTTTTCCATTCTTGTGATACTTTACTTAGAAGAATGTATTTTAACTCCATCCTGATAAATGTAAAAGATGTAAAGTCAGGCACCCTACTCACTGAGCCACAGGCGCTGCCTCCCCCCCCCCTTTTTTTTTTTGGTTAGAAACAGAGTCTCACTTTGTTGCCCTCGGTAGAGTGCTGTGGTGTCACAGCTCACAGCAACCTCCAGCTCTTGGGCTCAGCTGATTCTGTTGCCTCAGCCTCCTGACTAGCTGGGACTACAGGCGCCTGCCACAACGCCCGGCTATTTTTTTTGTTGTTGTAGTTTGGCGGGGCAGAACCTGCCACCCTTGGTTTATGGAGCCAGCGCCCTACTCAAAGAGCCACAGGCACTGCCCAAGTCTCCATCTTTTTTAATGGCTGAATAATATTCCATGATTATACATATACCACAGTTTGTTGATCCATTGATGGGTTGAAGGGCACTTAGGTTGCTTCCACAACTTGGCAATTATGAATTGAGACTTATGGTAAGTATTATTAACTTCATTTAAAGGCAAACAAACTGAAATTTAGAAAAATTGAGCCGGGCGTTATGGAGGGCGCCTGTAGTCCCAGCTGTTCAGGAGGCTGAGGCAAGAGGATCAGCTAAGCCCAAGAGTTGGAGGTTGCTGTGAGCTGTGACATCACAGCACTCTACCAAGGGCAACAAAGTGAGACTCTGTTTCTAACCACAAAAAGGGGGGTGGGGCAGCGCCTGTGGCTCATTGAGTAGGGCGCCGGTCCCATATACCAAGGGTGATGGGTTCAAACCCAACCCCAGCCAAACTGCAACCAAAAAATAGCAGGGCACTGTGGCGGGCGCCTGTAGTCCCAGCTGCTCTGGAGGCTGAGGCAGGAGAATAGCGTAAGACCAAGACCTGGAGGTTGCTGTGAGTCCTGTGATGTCATGGCACTCTATTGAGGATGGTAAAGTGAGACTCTGTCTCTACAAAAAAAAAAAAAAGAAAAAGAAAAATTGAATAATTTTCCATGGTCCCCTATTTAGGAAGTGGAAGAGCTCAAATCTGATTCCTGATTTTTATGGGTTTAAAGTACATGCTTTTTCTATTCTGTTATACTTCCACTCTCTGCATTACAGCTGGTCAATAATTTCTCTTCTCTGGTTTTGTATTAAATGTGCATAAGTAAGACTGTCCAAAATAACTTATCTTGGAAGAACAGTTATCCAAAACACAAAGATGCAAATGTTAGGTCTAGTCCCACCTTATACACAGACTCGCTGATGTGCCTGCTTTTTGTAATTCCTCCTCCTGCTGACAGGGCTCTGCATTCTCTGGGTTGACCACAGATTTCCAGGGTGTGATCTTTCTCTTAGATTCCTTTAAGAGTCAGTCATGTACATAACATAACTCTTTAGCAAAAAGGAGCTTTGTCCCAAAGCCATGACCTCAAAAGAAAGAAAAGAAAAAAAAAAGATTCAAGACCAGGTATAGTGGCTCAAGCCTGTAATCCTAGCAGTAGGGGAGGCTGAGGTGGGTGGATTGCCTGAGACCAGGAGTTCAAGACCAAACTAAGCAAGAATGAGATACACACACACCTCCCACCTAGAAAAAATAGCCAAGTGTTGTGACGGGTGCCTGTGGTCCCAGCTACTCGGGAGGCTGAGGCAAGAGATCAACTGAGCCCAAGAGTTTGAGGTTACTATAAGCTATGACACCACGGCACTCTACCCTGGTCTGCAGAGTGAGACTGTCTCAAAAAAAAAAAAAGAAAGAAAGAAAGAAAAAAAAGAAAAAGAGAAAGAACAAAAGGATCCACCTCAGTCTGACCAACATGAGGCTTAAAAACTCATTGAATGAACATCTTGCCATTCATGACCACCCACATTGACCCAAACTAATTTAGTAAGGTCAGATTATTCAAATATTTAGAAAAGGTTCATTACATTCCAAAAAGGCAGTTTAAGGGAAATAAAATCCTCTTAATGTCTGTGACTGCTTTTCAACTCTGGGAAATGATCATATCTGATTACAGACCATTTTTTTCTTCTTCTTTGAAATAGAGTTTACAGGTGGTTAAGTGTGCACAGCATAAATTTGACAGTTCCTAGATTTTTACATAAGTAAACTCATACAATATACAGTTGTCTCTTAGTATTCATGAAGAATTGGTTCCAGTACTCCCCACAGATACCAAAATCTGCTGATGCTCAAGTTCCTTATATGAAATGGTATGTAGTATTTGCGTTTAATCTACATTCTCCTGTATATTTTAAATCATCTCTAGATGCATGTAACTAATATGTTAGTTTATTATATAACTAATGTATAATGTAAATTCTACATAAATAGTTGTTGTACTGTATTACTTAGGGACTAATGTCAAGAAAAATAAAATCTATATGTGTTGAATACACACTTTCTCTTTTCCGGAATATTTTCAACCCCTGGCTGGTTGAATCCATGAATGTGAAACTCACAGGCTGGACACCAGGAGCTGACTGTGTATGTCTTTATGTCTCTGGCTTCTTGTGTGCAACATTGTGTAAAGTCCATTTTGAAGCAACAGAATTTTTACCACACTTTGAAAAGGTCTTCCTAGAATTTACTTATTTGGAGAAGGAGACTTTTTTTTTTTTTAATTTCAAACTAAGTCATATTTAAAGATTGTTTATTAAGAGGTTGTCTGTTATCTCATTCTCATCATAAGTACTTAATGAAACTTTTGTGTAAATGTCATCCATCCTGTCAACTATCTGTCCATTCCTCACTTTGGTTCAAAACTAATTTTCAAGTCCTACCATGATAATGAACATTTTCGATGTTATGTTCTGGAAAAATATCAGCATTGTTTTGGTACTCAAGAAAGTTATTGACTAAACTACCAATGTCCAGCAAACCTTAACTATCTTCAGTGTTCTTTTTTCTAAAATTCACTTTTTTCTTCAGAAAAAAAAGGATTGTTTTTATTACCCAGACAAGATTATATTATTATAAATAATGAAGCCACACCATTACCACTAACTGAACTTCTTTCATTTTTCTTCTAGGACTTGTGTACATGGGTGCAGCTTTAGTATTTGACTGTGGTAATGGTGTGATATGTTTGTTTTCAGATTTTTTCCACTTAACATTATGTCATAAGCATTTTTACATACCAGTATGTTTTCTGTATTTTCCATGTGCTTACAAAACTGCATACTGCCCATTGATTGGAGTACCATAATTAACTTAATGAGTCTCCTGTTATTGGTTAATTCTTTTTATTATAAAAAAAAAAAAAAAAAAAAAAAACAACATTCATTTCTAGCCAGGCGTTGTGGCAGGTGCCTGTGGTCCCAGCTACTGGGGAGGCTGAGGCAAGAAAATCGCTAAGCCCAGGAATTAGTGGTTGCTGTGAGCTGTAACGCCATGGCACTCTGCCAAGGGCGATAAAGTAAGACTATGTCTGTACAAAAAAAAAAACAAAAACATTCATTTCTAAACATCTATATATACAAATGATAAACATTTTACAATAAACATTCTCATATATATTGTTTTCCCCTCTTTTGGTGTCTATCCTTAGGATTAATTCTTATAGTCCAGTAGTCCTTTTCCAAGTTCTATTTTTTTCTAAGATGTTAAGTACTAATAGTGCTCCTTTGTGAAAGTACTTTATATGACCTGTTTGAACATCAGCTCGTATCCTGGGAAAGGTACAGTTTGGTTTGGGCTCTCCTTCCTTCCCTTCCTTTCTTCCTTCCTCCCTTCCTTCCTTCCTTCCTCCCTTCCTTCCTTCCTTCTTTCTTTCCTTCCTTTTTTGTTTGAAAAAGACTCTCTATTGCTCTTGCTGGAGTGCAGGGGCACCATCATAGCTCACAGCAACCTCAAACTCTGGGGCACAAACAATCCTCCTACCTCAGCCTCCCGAGTAGCTGGGATTACAGGTGTACATTACCATGCCTGGTTAAGTTTTCTATTTTTTGCAGAGATGGAGGTCTTGCTATATTGGCAGGCCGATCTTAAACCCATTGCCCCAAGCAATCCTCCCACCTCAGCCTCCCAAAGTGCTAGAATTACTGGCATGAGCAACTGTGGCAGTGGCCAGCCCACAGATACCAAAATCATACCACTGTGCCCAGCCCCAGTTTGTTTTCATTGTATAATACACTATGTCAGGGGTGGCGAACAAGTTCGACACAAAGAGCCAAAATTTTAAACTGTGAGAGTCAGAGAGCCACACCACGCAGTGACCTGCCAAAACAGACAAACACTCACACAAAAGCATATAATTTTAACAATAATATATTA
>CAUYPK010101285.1:0-20451 GCA_963574355.1 Loris lydekkerianus | reverse complement strand
CATAAGTGCTACCAAAGATGGTTGCTATTTTGAGTGCATGATTCCTGAGTTTAGGATATGTCTCAGAGAGGAGAGATGAATAGAAATTAGGAAGGCTGCTTGACTTGAATGCATCTTTCAGAGAGTCACAATTCTGCAGTTCAGCCAGTTCTATTTGGTAAATCATATCCACATTTTCAATGTCAATAGAAAATGGGTTACAGAAAAGCTGTATGTCCTGTTCGTGGAGATGAAGCTCTTTAAATCTAAATCGGAACTCCTTTTGCAACTTTTCCAGTGAATCCACACATGTTTTATTTGGGAATGCAACCAATGGATTTTCCACTAACAGATTTTGAGTTGTAGGGAGATGGCAGAAATTTTCCTCCTTCGCTTGTTTGATGAGGAGGCCTAATTTTATTTCAAATGCTTTCACATGTGATTGCATATCACAGATGAGCTTCACCTTTCCTTGAAGTTGCACATTGAAACTGTTGAGTAGCTCTGTTACATCTGTCAGAAAAGCAAGGTGCTATTTCCATTCTGCATCATTGAGCTCTGGTACTTCTTTGTTTTTTGAAAGCAGAAAAGCTATAATCTGTGGAAGTAAGTCATAGAAATGTTTCAAAACTCTCCCTCGACTCAGCCAACAGACTTCTGTGTGGTACGGGACATCTTCACAGGCAACATTTAGCTCAGACAGAAATTCCTGAAATTGTCTGTGGTTTAGTGTATTACCTCTAATGAAGTTAACACAGGATACCACAGTTTTCATAACAGAATCCCACTTCAGTGATTTACTACACAGCGCTTGTTGGTGGATGAGGCAGTGTATGGCTATTGGGTGAGAATGGTTATGTTTGTCCATCTCTTAGTTAATGTGAGCAGTTACTTCTTTCTTAGACCCCACCATGCTAGGAGCACCATCAGTTGTCACACTGGCTAGCTTTGCCCAGTCCAGCTCCAAACTATTCACAGTTTGGCAAACTTTTCATAAATATCCTCTCCTGTAGTTGTTCCTTTGATACTTTGCAGGGCAGCAAGCTCTTCTGTGACTTCAAAATAGTCATTCATACCACAAATAAAAATTAGAAGTTGTGCAGAATCACAAACATCATTACTTTCGTCAAGTGCCAAGGAAAAATAGGAAAGGTTTTTTGTGGAGTTTTGCAAATGCTGATACAAATTGTCTCCCATTTCTTCAATCCTTCGTGTAATTGAGGGTCCTAAAAGACTCACTGTACTAAATAAATCAGCCTTCTATGGACACATCTCTTTGGCAACAGAAAGAAGGCATTCTTTAACAAATTCTCCCTCCATGACTGGTCTGTCAGTGCTATTATCTTGGCAACTTGAAAACTTGCTCACAGTGATGAAGTATTTAGCTGTTTATGCTTCACAAAAGTATTTTGCTGAGTTGTCAATGTATATTTCAGTTTTAATATTTTATCTTTTCTCACTTCTCTAACCAAACTATCATATATATCTTTATATTGAGTTTGATAATGTTGATGCAAATTGTATTCTTTGAACACAGATGCTATTCTGGCATATCAAAAACACAGCTCTTTCCTTGTACTGCATGAAAAACTAATCATAAGTCCACTGTTCTTTGAATATCCTACACTCCAAGTCAATTTTTCTCTTTCTTGATATCATTGTTTCTTAGGGATTCCAAATTGCTATTAGTAAAATACCTATATATATATATATATATACAGCACTCCAAAAACAATATACCAGCAATAACTTTGCCCACACAGAGACATATAGACTGCACTGCCCATCAATGCAGCCTTGCCAGTCCACAGCATTTCAACCTCACCAGTGCCCATATGGTGGAACTCCGCTTTTACCTCAGGCTCACACTGGTGTGGTGCGGGAACAGGCACGATTACAGAGCTGGTTCTTCCACCAGCTTTCCAGTTCACACTACCCTGTGAGAACTGCACTACGATCTGTGAACTTGCACAGGATCACCCATGCGATCAGATTCCACTGCAGGAAAAAAGAAGGTACATATGCCTTTTTTCTTCCAAATCTAATGCAAGTTCAGCCATACAAGCATATGGCTGAACTCGCACTGCTCAGAGATCACAACAGTGTGAACTGGGACTTACACAGCACACAACATACAACATCATACACAACTGAAGAGCAATCAGAATATAAATGTACTTACTGGCAATTAAATTGGGATTCCTACTCCTTGGCTGTCTGCAGAGCCAGATTAAGTTCCCATGGGGCCCTAGGCAGATTACCAGTTTGGGGCCCCCATGCGATAACACTCAGCACTGACCATTTGCATGAACACTGACCACTGACCATTTGCAATAACACTGACTGCTGACAATTTGCATTAATACTGGTGCTAACAATTTGCATTAACACTTGAGCACTTACAGTTATCACTACCACTGAGCTCTGACCATTTGCTTTACCTCTCAGCACTGACTATTTGCATTATCATTGTGATCCAAGCCCCCTAGAAACCAGCCCTAAACAACTAACCAACTCAAAAAAAAGACTCTCCTAACTTAAACAAAGGCCCTTCTAACTCAAAACAAAGGTGCCCCCCTACTGCAAAAAAAAAAAGGCCCTACTAACTGCAAAATAAAAAAAAAAATAGACTTCCTAACTTCAAAAAAAAAAATAATAATAATAATACTAAATAAATCCTAACTTGTTCTTACCTCAGTCCTTAGGCAGTAGCAGGCTCTGCACAGGCAACCTGGTGACTCCTCTGAT
Source organism: Loris lydekkerianus (assembly GCA_963574355.1). NCBI lineage: Eukaryota > Metazoa > Chordata > Mammalia > Primates > Lorisidae > Loris > Loris lydekkerianus. The sequence goes on along the minus strand of CAUYPK010101285.1, from coordinate 17,724 downwards.
TACACCAGAGACTCAGAGGAGGAGGAGAAGGAGGAGGAGGAGGAGGAGGAGGAGGAGGAGAGAGAGAGAGAGAAGGAGGGGAGTCAGAGAGTAGGAGGGGAGTCGGAGAGTGGGGGGCACATTCCACACATGTGCACTGTGAATTCCACACATGTGCACTGTGAGCCGGGAAGAGTGGGCTTTTAAGCAGGACAGCAAAAACATCCAGCTGGGAGAGACAGAGAGAAGGAGGTGAGTCGGAGAGTTGGTGCACATTCCACACATGTGCACTGCGCCTGGGACAATCGGCTGCTAAGCAGGACAGGCAGCTGTGGCAAAAACACCTGGTGCGCTGGATAAATGTCCTTGGCAGGCCGCATGTGGCCTGCCATCTAGAGAATATGGTTGTGCAGAGATGTGGGTTGTATCCGTTCTGTGGCTGGCGAAACTCTTCCTTCTTAGAGCTTGGTTTTTGCCTCTTCTGGATATTATAAAAACTGTGCTCTTCCTCTTTGGAGATATCTCAGGCTTTCTTGCTATGCTATAACCTTGCTTAAGGTTTACTTATTGGAAGAATACATGTGATGGGGTGGGGGAAAAAGAGTTTGGAGGCCAGAAATAACAGGTGTGTGTGTCGCAGCTAAAATCTGCTCCTTTTCCCTTCCTTCTCCCCTCTGCCTCTCCACCTTGCAATCTTTGGGACTACATGAAAAACCTGGAGTGGACTCAGACTCTTAAGGAACTCAGACAAAGACACAACTCACACTTTCTTAAAGGTTGTATGCTTTCCTTTTGAAGTCTTAACAGTCATAGACAAATTTCTTACAGGTGTAAAACTCTGATCTTTTTTGTACCACACCACTTCTTTGGCTTCTGGAGGTAACAGAAATTACTTTATCATGTGATAGTATCTGACATGGGCATGATAATGGCAGGGCAAGAACGGCAATGCAGAGGGGTCTGAAGACAGCAGGTGTGGCCTCTCCCTCCCTTTTGCTTTGGATAAGAAAGGATGTGTTGGGTAGTCATCTGTTCTCGGTTGGCAGTGTGTTTTTGGCTGAAGAAAGGCCTGACACACTGAACACAGGGAAGGAATGGAACGAAGTTTATTGCAGAAGAGCAAGATAAGTTTATAGAGCAAAAGTGAGATATGCTCACCACAGAAGACAAGTGAACCCCCTGTCTTCACAGACACCCTGGTACAGTCTGGGGTCTTGTTTTTAGGTCAGAATCGGGCCACCTCTTGGATCAAATGTCACCATTGAACCACTTTGATGGATGTCTAATGACGTGGTAGCTATCTTACTACTCTACTTACTCTAGGTCACGCCAGGTATTATACTGGCTGGACTTCCAGGCCCTTGGGCTGGGCAAGTCCCTGCATTCTTTTGCAGAACATCTGGGTGTTCTCCCACCTCCAAGATGAGATAGTTGCTTAGGGCAGGATCAAGGTGGGCAGCACCAAATCAGGGCTCCAGCCCTGGTTCTTCTTCCCTAGGTATGGCCATAGCTTGAGGCAGCGCCAGGATGGCACCCACCTTTGTCCCTACAAGAGCCAGAATCATTCACTATCTACCTAACAGGTGCAGGTTTAAACACTAAGAGAAAAATGCTTTTGTAAAAAGTACATTATAGAAGTATTGCAAGATTCTGGCCCATGGTGTCTTTCTTTTTGGGGACTCAAGATTTAAAATGGGCTCTGCCTTCTAGTTCAGTGGTAGACAATTATGTAGCTAAAATATTCTCCAAGATGCAACATTCAGATATTTAGCTGGTAATTTTAGAAAGATTTTCAACGTTAATATAATCTGACCTGTATTTCACTTTATAAAATCCTATGGTAAATTACTACGATTTCCTTACTTTGGCATCAATTTTAGTCCTCCACCAACACACCCAAACTTCTTCTTAAAATAAATAACTTAATTTTTTTGTGTATGCTTTGTGATGTAAATTACTACCTTGTTTTCTCTAAAATTTAGTGAAGCCTTTGGGCCAAGTAAAACAGAAAAAAACTAAACCTTTTCATTCACAAAAGCATACTTTGATTTAAAGTAACTTTTACTTGTCTTAACATTAAAATTCTAAAACAAAATCTGTGAAGTTTGTGTACAAGTGAGATTTATATATTGTGTCTACATAAATGTATATGTCTATACATAATCATATCCTGGCTACCTGGGGTATAAAATTCACTTAAAAGTATGAGTATTCATAAATATGAAAACTAGGCCAAATGCTTTCCAACTTCACATGACTGCAATGATAACATAGTTTTAAAATTTTTGGTAAAATAAACTAAAAAAAACTTTAAATTTTAATTTAGACATTCTGTGTGGTCAGACAGATTTCGGCAACTTTTGCTATTTTTTGATAATTGTCTGCCAGTCTGTGAGCTTATGCCTTATGCCAGACTCTGAGCAAATAACCATGTTAACGTCTAGGGATATGTAAAATTCTCTCTGGCCAACTTGTGCTTCTTGGCCAGGCTGAAAAACATTTCACATAATCTCCAAAACTCTGCCCTAAGTCCTGAAGTATACACTTGATACATCAATTCAGGACCCCCATGAACCCTGACTTTGTACCCATGTCTAGGTGCCACATGGAGACTTGAGACCCAGGATGAATGATGGCCTAATTAGTGAGGGTTATTTCATCCTGGTTTCAAAATACTTTTCCTTAATTTAAACCCTTGAAATTGTGTTATGTTATGTAATAATCATAAAATGTCTGAGTCATTTGTAGGTAAATTAAAATTTGAAATAATTACTAAATTTAAGTTTAACTGTGTGTACTTTAGAAACATAAGCTTAAGTGTGTTTACTTTGGCATCTTATTTTTACATGGTAAAGAAAACTATATTTAGATCTGTAAATAAAAATTGGAGACTGATATCTGAAGTTACTTTTATTTCTTAGTTTTTTCACTTAAAATAAGGTTTACTTAGAAGCGACATTATATTATATGTACAATTAAAACTACCATACATAAAAAATTATGCATAAAATTTATGAAAAATAAAACTTTTTTGATAAAGAAAGTTATAAAAAGACATAAGGATGTGGTTGTGGTTAAAGGAAAAGTAGTTCTATTATGTTTAGAGGATTAAGAATTGTTTTAAATTTAAGGAATAAAATGATGATAAGTAACACTAAATGGATATAAAAGGTTGGGAAACAAAGAAAATGGTAAAAAGAGGTAAACATTTATAAGATGTATCCAATTTTAAAAATTGGATAGGTTTGGGGCAGCACCTGTGGCTCAAAGGAGTAGGGCACTAGCCACATCTGTCAGAGGTTGTGTGTTCAAACCCAGACCCGGCCAAAAACTGCAAAAAAAAAAAAAAAAAAAGGATAGGTTTGTTTATAAGATTTTGTTACAATTAACTTTTAACATTAATAATATGCTCAAAAAAAGGTAAAATTTGTTTTGAACATGATTTTCATATTGTATTAATAGAGATAGCAAATTGTCTTCACTTTTCCAGTAAAATACAGAAAAGAGGAGAAGACAAATAGTTTTTGTTTACTACTTTGTGGTTTAAGTTGCCTTTATTAGGTCTTAAGATTGTTTGGAAAACTGAGTCTAATCTATTTGGTCACAATTTGGCAGTAACCCCTTTTTTATTTAATTTTCCTCTTCCCTGGAGGAACACCATTGTTCACTATATGACTTTATTTTTTTGTTTTTGTTTTTTTCTTTTTTGCTAAGATATTTACATTCCACATTTCACTATATGACTTTGTAAAAACAGCCGCTGCATCTTACTTTTTGCTTGTCTGAGTTCACTTTCACACTTTGGCTTAAGAAACCTCCATTAATCGCAGTCTTGCTTCGTCAGTGATTTGGGGTTGTCACCCGCTCATCTAAGGAGACACTGCTGCCTGGCCACCCCTCTGCTTTTTAAATTTGCTTACATTCTTCCCATCTTATAATTTTCCTTAGCTTCTAAGCTGGAATATTTAACTTATATTTCCTTGTTTTTAAATCCAGCCTTTCTGAGAATTTTTTAGTTGGAAATGTATAGGATAGCTGTACTCCAAAAAGAAGGATCTTTTTTTGTTTGTTTAATTATTAGCCATGTGAGTCCTCATTCTTTCTTTTTCTTTCTTTCTTTCTTTTTTTCCTTCCTTCCTTCTTTCTTTTTTCTTTTTTTTCTTTTCTTTCTTTTTTTTTTTTTTTTTTTTTTTTTTTGTTTTTTGGGGGACAAGATCTACACCTGTTGCCCAGGCTAGAATATAGTAGCATCAGCCTACCTCACAGCAACCTCAAACTTCTGGGTTCAAGCAACCTTCTTGCCTCAGCCCCTTTAGTAGCTGTGACTATAAGCAGCCACCACAACATCTGACTATTTTTTCTATTTTTAGTAGGCACAGAGTCTCACTCTTGATCAGGTCGTCAACAAATCCTGAGTTCAAGGATCCCCCATCTTGACCTCTCAGAGTGCTAGGATTATAGGTGTGGGGTTCATTTTATTTCCAAGTCACTGAGGTTCTTGGTGACTATAATCCATAGAGCTTTTTGCTTTTCTTTAGAAAGAATTGGTTTCTACTCACATTTCCTCTTGCCACCCTTATAGAAAGTTACAATTTTACTTTCTGTCCATAATTAATGCAATTTCAATTCACCCATCCTCTTTCTATTTTCTAATAATTTGAGGACATCTTTTATTATGATATACAATAACTGGACTAAAGTTAAAATGTATTTAACAGCAGAATGAAAATTGCTGGGTATCTGGACATTTGGATATAGATCTTTTTCCAGAATAGGAATGTGCAAGTTATAGATTCTTAATGATCTATTTTAAATTCTAATAATGTCACAAGGAAGCCAGCACAAGCCTGTCTATATTTTTGTTTGCATGTATAGATTAATGGCTCACAAGTAGTATAACCTGTTATTAGAGCATGGCTTTAACTGTGTAGCTAGCAGGATCTAAAATAAAATTTCTTCTTCCTAACCAACATAAATCTCTGTCACAATTATGAATGTCTACTTTCAACTGTAAATTTTTAATATGGTGGCCCAGGCACATTTTATGCCACGATATGAGGTGGTATGAGTATAAATTCTAAAGTCACCCTGCCTTGGCACAGATCCCAACTCCGCCACACGTTGGTGTTATGAACATAAGGTGCTTTTTAAAATTATTACTTAGATATATGTGAGAGATTCGTATCATGCTATTTTCAAAAGACATGATAATATATATTAATAATACATAGTGTAGGAAAAAAATCATTGAACTTTTTTCTCATTTAAGTAATTTTTTCAATGTTTCCTGACATTTTCCCACCTTCCTTGTCATATCTAAGTTGGATTTTTTATAATATCTGTGGCTATGGTTCAAATGAAGTTAAGTGACATGAAGAAGGAAAGTTCTTGTGTAGCACTTTATGCCATTTTTTCTAACATTTCATAAAATTACAAAATTTATGAAAACCCTTTTGTTATGATATTGCATTATTGCTTTAAAACAACAAAATAAATATTGTCATCTAAGCGTCTCATATGCCCTCCTGTGAATCACAATATACTTTACTAATTGAATATATCAGCTAATTCCTATACTAAATAAATATTTTTAAATTTCCTTCATATGATGTTTCTCAAAATTACTTGATTGTACACCACCGATTATTACTACTCATAATTCATCTTCTAACAGATAAAAACTAAGAACAAAATTGTGTATTGCTGACAGCAATGCAAGAATTTAAAAGCTAATTTAAAATGTGAAGAATCCAGCCAAGGAGTTTCAAGGACACACATCCTCAGCCATACTCTTTTTCATTAGGAAACAAAATTATGTTATATTACAAATCACATGTGTGCAGTTCTATAACTTATAGGAGATTATTTAACATCTCCACCCTTTGTTTGCTTCCACCTCAAAGAGATATGAAGCAGAGTAAATGCTGAGATGTATGCAAAGAACACAGACATATGCCCAGCAGGGTGTTTGCCAAATAACATTTGACTATGATGGAGACAAATGTTGAATTCTGACACATAATGATCCATTTTGTATTGTCTTGGGAGCTTGAAGATACAAAGAATAATTTTAGTCCTACAAAAAACTTATATTTTAACAGGTATTCTCTTTTTGAACAGCAATAATATTTGGTATGTTTAGAGTAAGGAGATAGGTACTTCGATAAAGGTTAAAAATGCATCTCTCAAAAATTCTGCCTGTTTGCCTCCGCATTGTTTTTTATCTATCTATCCACCTATTTATCTACCATCTGTCCATCATTTATCGCATCATCTATCTAACCCGATGTGCTTTTATGTATAGGTTAGTAAGGTATTCAAGTGCCTCGACAAACTTAATAAAAAAGGTTAATACACTTGTTGAAATACCCTTTTAAGAATCTCGAGAGCTTACATGAATTCTCTTTTCTTTGTATCTGTTTGTATTTTAAAATCTGGAAGCTTTTACTTGTTTTTATGCCATGGAGCTAAATAATAAGCTAGAGATTGCCGTTGTGGGCAACATAATGTGTGCTGTGCCATTCAGCATGGAAAAGAAATCACCTGTGGTTAGTTTGAAGTTTTTTTTTTCCTGGAATAGATGGGGATCCGTCATCATCTGCCTGATGTGATAGAGGCCCAACAAATCCTTTTATCTCTGCTGTGCTAGTGAGTGAGTCTTTGTTTAATCATGATGGAAAAAGATCCCTGGGTAAAAGGGAAATGTGTTCCCCGCAGAATCAAAGCCTCCAAATGGCCATAAAAAATGCATGCAGGTAAACATCATTTATACCCTATGGCTTTATAGCAGATTATAGGGCTCATGTTGTGTGTCATAGACTCTATGGGGAATTAGGAAGAAACAGAGTTTCTACTTCCTTGGAAGTTGTATCAGAATAACAAACCTAAAACAGTTGCTATAGGTAATCCCTGAACAGATTTTGAAATCTCACTGCTTTAAAGAACAGCAAATACAAACCAGTACAAAATAAAGGCATAATGTACTACAATATATTTATTTTAGACAACAAAAAGTCTATGTTATGAGAATATATCTATGTAATAACATTTGTTCATCATCCAGGATAATGATTAATTCATTTACTTTTAACTCTAACACATATTAAGGTACTAGCCCAAGAATAAAGGAAATACACAGATACATGAATATTTGGGACATACTTTTTTTGAAAATCCTAATTTTATATTTTATGAGATTAATAATATTCATTATTTATTAAATAATGTAAAACATCATTCTGAGTCACTAGAGTAATAGTATGGTATGTCTATTTCTGGACTTAAAGAAGTAAGGCCAATTGATGAGAATCAAAATTATAATCAAAACAAGGATTGCAACATTATGATGCAAAAAATCTTCTCTAAGCAGGTTTGCAAAATTCTTGTTGTCACTACATTAGCATAATTATGAGGAATGAGAAAATGCTATTTTTCACTACTTACTTTGCTTTGTGTCTTGTTTTATTGTTATTGCCACAGTTATAATTCTGCAAATAAAATAACAGTTTGGCTATGCCATTATAATTACATGTAGATTGAAAAATTAACATGAAACAGCCACCAGGAAAAAATATTTTTTTAACACTTTTAAAAATATTGTTTTCAGTAGCTCATTACGAAATTGGTATTAACTTTTTAATAATTTTCTTACATAAATAGAACCATTCTTGTTTTCTATTGTGCAAAATACAAATATAGAGAACAAAACCAATTTTATTTTAAATATAAAGATATAACTAAATGACGAAGTTCACAATTTATTTGCAATTAAATAAGCAGATATGTTCAGTTATTAGAATATGTGATCAATAAAATTATATTAAAGACATATTTTTTCTGAAATTCGAAACATAAAGCTGACTTCCTCTGTAGTTAACATAGGTCAACTGCAGAGAAATAATATAGCAAGCAATGTGCAACCAATCAATAAATAGGAAAGAATTTTTATGGCTTTTGTTTATTGCATTATTTTTAATTTTATTTATTTGGCCTTTCTTCATAAGTGTATGTAGGTTCGCCTTCCCAAACCTCTTTTTCCTAAAAATGAAGTCTGTGTGGAACATATATATTCATTCACAAATTAAAAGTTTATTTTGGGGCATAAGCTGGAGAAACAGCTATTTGTGGTCCAATATCCATGTGCCCAAATGACAATTTCTTTGTTCTGTTGAACTGACACCCACACAAGAAGGTGTCATGTCTCTGCATTTCTCTTCTACTTGTTACAAGAATAGGGATGAAAAGTGTGTATTGCTACTTGCTCTGATGTTATCAACCAGCATTTAACTAGAGATGCAGACATAACAGAATATATGAATATGTATTCTATTGTTAGACTATGCATTCTATAGTAGTCTCTTTTGTCTTTTGTATGTAGGTTGTATTTTTTAAGGACAAGTCTTAGTTTCTGCCCATACTCAGAGAAAGGGGGACTACTCCAGGAGGTCCATATCAAGGTGAAAACCTGTAGTTCAGGATGAGAAAGAATTATCAACATAAAGATGGGGCTACAAAGAAATACAAAGTTTATTTTATCTTGTAGGAAGGGGTGGTGGTGGAAGGGAGTGTCACATGAAAGAAGATAAAAATCTCGGCATGAGGGTAGGGACTTGGGATTTTTATAGAGATAATGAGTAAGAAAAATCATGATTGTTGCCAGCCAATAGCAAGAGTCAGCTGTGCAGTGGCTGTTTCTTTGGTTTCTTTGTCTTTATTTTTTTCTTTCCTTTCTTTTTTTTTTTTTTTTTTTTTGTCCACTCTGTGAGGTTGACTTATGAGTTTCTTTGGAATCTGGTCTGACAGATGTGGGAGGGAGCTCACAGTCCAGCTGTCCATTTGGAAATTCTCTGAGTGTTAGTAAAACAAACTCTGCTAGTGGTTAATCTTGGTGCTGGTTAATCAAAGAGTGAGTGGAATATTTTTCTCTCTCTCTCTTTTTTTTTCTGTTAGTTTATTTTTCTCCATTGAATAGTTTACTGGCAATTGCATCCTTTCAGTACCTTAGAGTGTATCTATAATATCTGGCTACTATACATGAAAAGGAAATAAACAATTGAAAAATTGGTAGGCACAACTTCTCCACAGTTAAATCTTCAATTAATGATTTTCTAAGTTTCCCACTACCACATGGGATAGCACGTTTTCAGATAAGTTTTTCTTCATTCTCTAAGTAGGCAATAGCTCTCAGAGATTTGTTCCTGTAACATTTAGTATCATTTTGGTCATAAGTTTTACTTTTCTGGATTACTTACATTTTTCTGGGTCTTTCCTTGAAGATTTTGTTTCATGAGAGTGAGAACTATGTTTATTTTACTAACAAGTGTAGGTTAAGCCCAAACCACAGGATTTTCTGTTTAGTTGATGAAAAATTTTATACCCAGATAGTCTTTCTCAAAGACTTGAGAGCCATTCTTAAGAAACAGATTATAAAGAAAACCTAGATCCCTTGTCTCTCCATCTCTTTGGGACAGTAAGAGCCTTCCTTGATAAGCAGTGATTGGCAAATGCCAGTAATATCTTCCAGGATTTTTCATTAGTTTATCCCAATGAAGAAAATCCTGCTGCCTTTCATTTCAGCAGAGTTAAATTTAATTTCTCCTATTGTAAATGTGTCAAAGTTTTTTCCTATTTACCTCTGGTGTAGTTTTTCTTTGCTAACTTTAGGGAATAAATTTTACTGTAAAACCAACATGTGTAGGAAGGAATTCTATGGGAAAGAAACTCTAGAAAATTCAATAAAACATTTTTTTATTTCACTGTTGTGGTTAAGTGCTAATTGTGCTGGACATTAACATGTATATTTCACAATATTTTCTCTGTGTATATCTCTATGTGTTTGAAAATGTGTGTGTCTATGCATGCTCTTAATCTGGTAAAAACTGCAAAATTAGCAAATTATATTTTACGTAATTATTTACAAATGACAGCTAATCTCTATTAAATTTTTTTTTTTTTAATGAAAACCACTTTCAAACTACCTTAATGGGGAGAAAGGAGACAAAAAAATTTCTTTCAAAACTCACATACTATAAAGATCAACAAAAAGGCACTTAAATTTCAGAGCATTCTCTTTTGTCAATTTTTCACTTTTTACTTTTATTTTTCTTTTAATTTTGTAATGTTATGGGAGTACAAATGTTTTGGCTACATAAATTGCTTTTATGCAGATTCAGTCGAAGTTATGAGGAGTGTGCCCATTAGTCGATAGTGTGCAATGCATCCATTAGATTTGATTTTATTGCCCAACTTTTGTCCCCTTCCATTCATTTTTACCTCATATTTTTGTATATTAGTGTTTATCTATTAGTTCTAGTTGGATAGTGAGTATATTCCATGTTTCTTTTCCACTCTTGTGATATTTCACTTAGGAGAATGGTCTCCAGTTCTATCCAGATTATTACAAAAGGCATTACTTCTTTTTCTGTTACTTCTTAGTACTCCAAGGAATACGTATACTATGTTTTATTAATCCAGTTATGACTTGATGGGTACTAGGGCTGATTCACATCTTTACAATTATGAATTAGGCTATAATAAACACAATGAATTAGGCTGTAATAAACACTTTGGCACACATGTCTTTTTGATAAAATGTGTTTTTTTTTTTTCTTCCTTGGGTAGATACCTAGGAGTGAGATGGTTGGATTAAATGGTGGGTCAAATTTTAGTTCTTTGAAGAATCTCAATACTATTTTCTATTCAAGTTGGACTAGTTGACAGTCCCACCAGCAGTGGATAAGTGTTCTTTTTGCTCTGAATCCACAATAGGATCTGTAGTTTGGGGATTTTTTGATGAAAGTCGTTCTTACTAGAGTAAGGTGATATTTTTCATGGTGATTTTGATTTACATTTCCCTGATGATTAAAAATATTGAGCATTTCATGTCTTTTGCCTACTTTTTATGGGACTGAATTTTTTTTGCCAATTTGCTTGAGTTCTTCATGGATTCTGGTTATTATTAGCTCTTTATCAGATATATATATATATATATATATATATATATATATATATATATATATATCCATTCAGCGGGTCTATTCATTCTGTTGATTATTTCTTTGCATGTGCAGAAGCTTTGTAATTTAATCATATACATTTATTATTTTTTTGTTGTTGCTATGATTGCCATTGGTGCCTTCGTTATAAATTCTTTGGCTACACAATATCTGGAAGAATTTCTGTAATATTTTCTTATAGAATTCTTACAGTTCCATATTTTATGTATAAACATGTTATTTATCTTTAATTAATTTTTATGAGTGGCAAGAGGCAAGAATTTGTTTCAGTTTTCCAAATGCTTATCTAATTTTTCCAGCACCATTTATTAAAGAGGGATTCTTTTCCCTGGCATATATTGTTGCTTTGTCAAAGATCTGATGATTTTATATGTGGGTTCTATTCTGATCCACCGGTCTATGTCTCTGGTTTTTTTTTTTTTTTTTTTTTTTTTGTGACAGTATCATGCTATTTTGGTTGTCATGAACTTGTAATATAGGTTGAAGTCAGGTAAAGTTATGTCTTCTGATTTATTTCCTTTTGCATAGATTTCTGTGGCTATTTGCACTTTTTTCCTGGGTCTATACAAAAGATAAGATTGTAACCCAGATGTCTCCATAAGTCTTCATATGATTATTATTTTTATTTGCAATAGAGAATGTAGCAAAAACAAATTGTGTTTCTTAAAAGCAATAGATATTATGGCATTGAGTAATTAAGAAGATGTTAGTTGCCCCACAATAGAATAAAGAGAAATGGTAGAATAATTTAATCTTAACAAAGACAGCAAAGGAGAGGATGACTAAAATGAGTTCTCCTAAGGTTAGAAGGGTATAAAAAGCTGACTGCAAAAACAGACCCTATGTAGGATCATAATTTTAATTAGATTAGACAACGAAGCAATTTGTTTCCATGTATATCACCACAAATATTAGAACAATCACCCAGACATTACTGGAGGACAACAGTAAGGTATGACTTAGATAGAGACTGGTCACTTAAAACCTTAATAGGGAGACCAAGGAAGATAGAGAAAACTCCTAGATCCCACTGCTGCTTCTGGAACCACAAGAGTTTCCTGTGCCCTCTTCCGGATGACTTCTACCAGAACATGTTTCTTCCCATCACAACCTTCCTTATCCATGAGCACATAGGTGTTCCTTATCTGTGCAGCCCTGGCTAAATGCCTCGTTTTTAGGATGGCAAAGTGGAAAGAAGGCAAGAAGTTTGCTAACTTCATTGATGTTATCAATCCATGGATTTATGCTTGCCTCTCTCACTGGACCAGGAGGCACATGTGGTCCTTGTTGAAGCATAATCTTACTTTAAGACTTCCAGTTTAGTGAGATAATCCTTGCATTTCTCTTAAGGTCAATTTGAGTTGGAACTAATATTGCTTACCCAAAAGGTTGTCCTAACTAGTAAAAGTTAAAAATATTTACAAGTGGTCCAATATAGTTCCTTTAAAAGAGCAACATAAACAAATCCCAGCCTTAATAACTTGTATGAGTCGTATTTCCCATTTTGCAAAAGAAAGAACTAAACTCTGATGATTTCTTTTTAGTCACGTATATAGTTATTACAACTGTTATCCCTGCTCCCAACCCATGTTTGCTTTTTTACTATAGTGAGCTTTTTGTACTGAGGGATGAGCACTCAGCTATGTAAATTAAAAAAAAAAAAAGCAAACAAAAATCACTAGCCTCTAGCATTTTTGTTATCTAACAATGTAGACTGCCATAGTGGAAATACTGATAACTACAAGTCTTACCTATTATGATTTTACTAAAATGTTCACAGTAGATTTCCTACTTCTCCTAATATCCTTCGTTGCTAACATTTTCTGTTTTAAAGTATTTTAGCATCCTGTACATTTTGTCAAAACTTACCCACCCAATGTACTATTTTAAAGTAAGTAAACATGTACAGGATAAATGGATTTCAAAATACTTGCCATAGAGAATTTTTTTCTTAGTTCAAATGTGGTATTTCTGCGATGAATACTTTTCCCCTAAGGTTCTTTGTGTAACACTTATAAATGGAGTATTATTATTATTGTTATTATTTTTAGTTTATAGTATAGCTGAAAATTAATGTTATTTTACAATATTTCCTCTGATTTATGTATTTTTAATTTGCAGTTCATTTCGCAGTAAATGTGTATGACTTTTCTCAGCAGGCAGTCTGCAAAGATAAATTATGTATTTTTAAAACTGTTTATGGTGCTTCAAAAATAATAAGATCCTTATGCAATTTTTCATTCTTATACATATATTTACTTTTGAATTGATTGCATAACAGTGTGTATTACAATAAAAGGTATCAATGACTCAGTGGACATCATTAAGGGACATTACATTTCAGAGTGACTTCATTTGCTTTATGGGCATTCTGCAAGAATTTTTATCTATTATCTCTCTTCTACATTCACTACCATGGATCATTGAATTGACTGTTAAAACATGACTCACTGTAATTCTATCCTGATATGCTATACTGTGTAATTTCTCATCACTCAATCTTTTTATATACAGTGGGACACAGCTGTTCTAATAATAGTAATGTACTGATTCATGCAACTTCAATGGGTAGAGGCATAATATAATATGAATATAATTTTATTGGGGGAATTCCTTAAATAAAATCAGACAAAAACATAGCATTATTTTGTAAATCCAGAATGATATTCTTATCAGTCACATATATTTTTTCTAAATATTATGAAAATATGTGATTGAATATTTCTATATTCAATTAGCCAAATAGAATATTCATGAAGCAATTTTTGTAATTTATGTGGAAATTAATGATATGATTTTTTTATTGTTATTATTTCATTAATAGAGAGATAATATGCAGAAACAATCTAGGTATAAATATCATTACATCTTTTTTTAATTGTAAATATTTGACCATGTTTTACTTTCTACGTCAAATATTACTTTCAAATCTGGCAATATGAATGCTTGAATTACTTATAAATCATATAACTATCTATTATTCATTTCCCCATCCTAGAACATACTGACAGTATTAAAAGAGTGCTTTGGGGTTTGAGGCTCAGTAGCTTTTTAAAATTAATTTCTCTATGATAACCTTATACAAATTAAATCCTATACTTCAGTCTTCTTTAAGATATGTGAACATAGTATTTTTGGTCTAGGTTTCTAAAAAGCTATACATTGCAACACCTGGTATATAGATACTAATGTCCAAAAGTACAGCATGGGTGATAAAACAATTCTTTGATGGTGTGAATAACATTATATTTTCTTCTCAGTTCATAATTCTATTAATATTTCTGAGTAATTCATAAAGCAGGAAGATTTCCTTGGGCTCTGCCCTATAGTCACATTTGTTCATTGTAGTGGCTGGTTGGCCTGAGGATCCTTGTGCAGAGTCCACTGGGACATCCCCAGAGAAGTCCTTTAGGTAAAGTAAAAAAGGCACAGAAAATAAAAATCAATGACTGTTAATTATATGAAATGGTCTTAAACAGATTTTAATGTAAAAAGATTTACATATGTATTTTTTTCCAAATTGGTTTAATTTCATATTTTAAAATTTAGCTTTAGTACCAAAACATTTTGACAGATGGTGGTATTAGGTTTTGGAAATAAATAGGCATGATGCTATTAAATTTTTTATTTCTAATGAAAGCAAATGTAATCTCAGTTGATTGATTAGGATTATTCAATTTACTAAAAAGATGACAAAAGTAAACTGTTGGTTGCTCCAATGTTTTTTATGGATTACTAGCCTTTCCATTTAATGCTCATAGTTACATAAAGTTTAGTTGCGATTTCTTTTGACACTATACTTAGAGTAATACATACCTATAGTTTCATATATATTGAAATTAATTATGAAATATTTATCACCTTTATTATTGAGTGATACTTACATGTCATTTCGTGGTTTAAGAAAAAAATGATTCCAACCATGCCACTATTTATACTGACCTAGGAACTCAGTCACAGAGAAAGGGGTTAAAGTATTCTATCACTTCCTGATTACAAAAAAATTATTTTCAAGTTAAGTAAAAATTCATGGAATCGTAACAATGGCAAAAGTCCTGGTTCAGTTGTAGCAAATGTGATAGAATTTGACATATGTGGTATATAAATAAATAATTTAAAGATTATGTGAAAGTGACTTAGGTGTATTTACAAACAGATTTCTTCAACCAAAAGCAGATCAAAACTATAGTATGTACAGAATGTAAAATCTCAGTATATGCAGGGCTGACTTGACTTATACAAAATGTTTGCAGGTTTGGCTATAGGACTTGAGTGTGTCTGGATTTGGGAATAGGTGGGTTTCCTGAAACTAATCCCATTAGTATTTCCAGGGATGACTGTATAGATACAAAACTCTAAAATTATAAGACAACATAATTTCCTTAAAAGATTTTTGAGTCCAAGTGTATCTAAGCATCAATGATATATAAAAGTCAATAAACAATTTGAAAGAAAGACAGAAAATTTCAGAGTGAAGATATTTGAAAAATGCTTTTAAGTTTTGTGATTTTATAAGTAGAATAGATGTTAAGAGATAGCTATAACTATTTTGGTTATAGTATTTTAGCCAATGATAGCCCAAATAAATGGTTGAAAAATATGAAGTCTTGATTTTTACTTTTCTATAACTGTCTGGGGCTGAGTTATGTAGTCTTGAGGAGCAGTTCTGCTTTAAAAGCATTCTGACTTTCAAGTTTTTTATATGATCTTGCATTGGCGTCCTCTAAGCCAGAGGGTGGCAAACCAACTCATGAGCTTAATATGGTCTGCTGTTCCTTTTTGTAAATAAAGTTTTATTGGAACACAGATATACCATTTTTTAATGTATTTTTTATACCTGTTTCTTTTCCCACCATTCATGGGAGGGTATTCAGAATTACCATCAGTGGAATTTGACAGCTGTTATGGACCGCTGGTTTCTATTTAGGCCCATTCAGAAATTTCTGCATAGAATTTTGTTAGTGTGGTGTTCATTTCCAACTTTACAATCCACCTGGGGAGGATAATTCAATATTATACTTTGAGCATGTTCCTCATTCAGAAATAGATTTGTTCTGTTTTTAGGGAAAAAATATTTGATTAACAACAGGAGGAACTATTGCCAGTTTTCCTCCCAGTATCTTTTCTCCTGTAATTTGTTAATGATCAAGCGTTAGCTAACTGTGTAAGTAAGTACCCAGCTAAAGTTTAGATTTACAAATTTTTCTGTTTGACTATTTAGCAACACTACTGGTTTCTGGCCAATGTATTTTGAGCAGATATAATTTTATAACTACTGAATTGTACCTTCTAATTGAAGACAGAATGCACTAGTTTTTAACTTTCTCTGTGGAAGCTAGCTCTAAGTATAGACACAGTGGAGGGTAAAATCATCTCAGACTCCAGGGTAAAAATCATAATGTAAGCTGAGAAACATTTGTCTCTAAAATATGGAGTGTTTGTGTTTCCATATGTGTTTGGACTCCAGATGATCAGGTTGTTATAGGCACAAGAAAGAAATATAGTTTTATTTTGTTAGCTATTAGTTTGTGTTATAGTGGGAGAGACTGAATATTCGAATTACCAAAAGTTTGCAATTACTGAATTTATTTTAAATTTATTTAGAGACTGCATCTCTTCAACGTAAGTTTAATGAACCTGTGATTGTGTCTTTTGATTTCGGTCCAGATGAAACACAGTGCCTCGAGGGAATCATGACAAATATTTGCTGGATAATAAATTAATAGATGGAAATTATAATGGATTGTATTTTTGAAACCTGAAAATTTAATTGGTTGAAACCATGATTCCCAATGGAGTTGGTATTATGAGGTAAGGCCCATTGGAGGTAAGGGGGCTTAAATTAGGTCTTGAGTATAAAGCCTCTAAATGATGTTAATGTCTTTATTAGAAGAGGAAGAAACCAGATTTCCCTCTCTTTGAGAGTACACTAGTGAGATGTAATCAGACATTAGTAATAATGCAGCTGTCTGTGAGGAAGAAGGCTCACCAAGAACTGGTCTGTTGGGACCTGACTTGGATCATAGACTCCCCAGTCTCCAAAAATGTAAGAAATAAATATTTTTGCTTTAAAACAAATAGTCTATGGCATTTTGTTACAGCAACCCAAACTTAGGAAGTTATATTTATCAATTTAATGTGATTTTTACTGTAAGAGCACTACACAACATCAATTAAATTTGCAAATCAATCCTAGAAAAAGTGCTACATACCTCTTTGCTTAGTATCACTATGGTCATGTTCAAAGTCCTCCCTTTCGGAAGCTAATCAGTGCTGCCAGGGCCTAGTCCACTCTTCAAAGCAATTTGTTTCTGTGATGAGTTCATGAACATAATTGTCAGTCCTCTTACTACAACAGCTCTGATGGCTATTCCAGAAAAGAGTTTCCAACTTGCTTCCTAATACAGTCAATTTTTTTTTCAGATACATTAAAATTAATTTGAATACTCAATACAGTTTAAAATGGGATAGTTTTGCCAAATTATACAAAAGTAGCCTGGTATGACCACTTATTTTCCATATCCTTCAATCTCTGCTACATTTCAAAGCTTAATATAACTGAAAACATTACTTTAAACCATTTTTTTTTCTACAATGGAATATTATTTTTTAATTTCAAATTAATATGAGGGTACAGATTTTTTGGTTATATTGTTCTCACTTCCAAGGTAAAGTTCAGGTTGTAGTAGAACCCTTCACCTACAGCATGGGCTGAACACCCTCACATTGT